>JAGVSQ010001835.1:0-27162 GCA_022683975.1 Rhyacophila evoluta | reverse complement strand
ACAGTGATCTCACATATGGAAGTTTACCAGTTTTAAATAATTCAGAATTTAAATTATGATCAATTTAAAATAAATTTTAAATCAGAGTTCTTTTCAGAGTATTGATTGCTTATAATCCAAGCGCTTTTGTATAAAAAATATTTAATTTATTGTTTGTGCGCGTCATATTTATTTCAACATTATATTGATCTATTGAGTTTTATAGTATTATTATTATAGATAAGGCTTAAATATGTACCTAGTGATTTATAACGATCCTCATAAACACTCGTGTGGAGCTCGATTCCGGTTTTTTTTCTAGGACATGACAAGCATAATATACTTGATCCGAATATGCAATTTTATTTAATACTATTTCTGCTGAAATTATATTTTTCATTAAAATGAAAATATCAACTGTTTCTCTGTGTAAATAAATATGTATGTGATACACAAAAATAATCGAATTTTCTTCATGTTTTATCGTAGTCGTATATACTATATACAGTGTTTGAGTTTGAAACGAAATGTATCATCTTTACTTATGTTACGATTTTTCGTTCCTAGAAACACTTTACGAAATGAACTATGTATACTTTAAGATGTATACAAATAACGTGATGGATGTTTTTGGGCTTTTTTTTTAGCTGTACCGTTTTTACAGTGAATACAAAAAAAAAATATCTTCTACGTGCTTTAAACTCTTTTGATTGTGATTGCTATAGTAAGAAGCACAATATTTGGCCTTTATTTCAAATACATCTTCAACGTTTTAATAAACATATAAAATTATAATACGAGCTAAACGTATATTTATTTCATAAAACTCTGTGAAATATACAATTAAATTGAATATTAAAAATTGACATACAAATAAAATGTGTTATGTTATGAAACGAAATAATGATAATTTCAACGTTTTACACACAGTAGAAACAAAATTTATTTGAGTTGCGTTATTGTTTATGTCTTTTTAAATGATTATAATTTTTTATACGGCAATAATTTACAAAAGTTTTTCAACTGTTTTTTCTTGCTTTCCAAGAACAAAAGTGCACTATCAACGCTCGCATTAACTTCTTTACGGATTGTAAATCAAATGGGGCCAGCCAAATAGACGCCGAATTTATTTTATTTTCGGGGAAGTATAATCTTTATTCGCTTAAAGAAAATTATATCATAAATACTTTATGTAGTCTTGCCTATGGTATCAAATAAAAAAAATCCAAGGCATGTCTGCGAATCAGTATTGTTTATGCTTAAAATTATTTTATAGGTAGGTTTTTTTTAGGAAAATAAATTCAAAAATAGAATCAATTACTCATGAATCAAATACTTAATTAATATATCGGAAAATATATTTTCATTGAAGAGGCCGTATAAGATATTTAAATAACAACTCTAATTAATCTTGATAAATAACGATTTACGGTGATTTATTCACATTATAAAAATATATTTTTTCTTCAATTTGTACGCCTGCTAACAAACGCAAATAAACATTTTGACTACTCAAGTTGTTAACTTTAATTAAAACGGTTGGCTTGCCAAATTTCCGCAATTTCATAAAAGTTACATGCTAATCGTCTCATTTAAATAATGATCATTCCCATTTCTTGAATAAGATATTCAATTTAATTCCATTCTGCTCATTGACGGAGGTATATTTAACTTTTTAGTGTAGTTATGTATCTTCAAAATTCTTTTATAAGATTGTTTGTTAGTTAGCTTTGAAATAGTTGAGCTCGTATCCTGGATATTAATAATCTCAATCTAAAACAATACGTGATGTTTCTTCTACAGTTGGAGGCAAAATTAAATATCGTGTATTAATAATTATCTTTCACTCATATTTCGAATTGTTTTTGCAGCTAACTTTAATAACGTAATTTAAAGTATATGGCTCCAAACCGCTAGATAAAAAAAAAGTTTGCTAATAATTTAATTGTAATTCTATTAAAAAAATATATCGGAAAAAATTTAATTATCTTATATATTATTAAGATTCTCTTGCCATCTTGCCATACAATACAAGTATATTAGAGTGGGATATTTCTTAAGTGAACTTATTCCAAATTGTGAAAATTTTAAAGAGGCTATTCTGGACAAAAACAAATATATAACATGTTTTTCGATGCTTATTTTTGTATTTAATATTCTTGAAATTAATTTTTTCTACTAGTTAACACGCTAAATGGTTGTTCTATAGACAAATACTTGTTCAAAGTCATTCAAATCAAAAAGTTCACTCAAGAAATATCCCCTTCACTTCTCCGTCAATTTGTCTTATGTATAAAGTGAAATATTTTTAATTTACCAGCATATTTTTAAAAATCCGATTCAATACCGTATATTTTAAATTTATAATTTCAAGTTATACATTTTATTTTAAACATTTCATATAAAATATTTTGTATTATCAAAAATATGAATAAAATACTGTAAAATATATGTAGTAAGTAGCCGAGAATATAATTACAGTAATTTACTACTTAAGTAGTAACAATCAGCGTTAAGATTCAAAATAATATCATATTATTCTAAAGTTTTCCGACTGGATGCATTACACCTCTTCTAAAATGAGGCGCTACGTGACCGACGGCGACGCCTTCTTAGAAACGTCACCAGACGTCGCGGCGCCATCCCAAACTTCCTATCATCCCCAGAAATAGGCCACTGGTACAATATGCGTACAAATAAGGTCGGAAAAAATATCTGACTTCTTGCGTTAGGAACAAACAAAAACAAAAGTAAAATTAATGTCTTCGAAGTAGTCACAATAATATTGTTTGAAGAGTTTGTTTTCTTTGTTATTAAACTGTTTGATTTAAATTTAGAGATATTTATTTCGAAAATGAGATTAAATTTTTTTATAGGTGGCAACTTTAATATGTTTATAATCAACAATAAATAAATAGGTTCATGAATAACAATGCATTATTTTTTTAAAGTAACTCGTTGTCCATTAGAATTTGATTAATTTTGATTTATTGTAATTGAGTTTGAAACTTCTTCAAAAAAATTAATATCAACATTAATGAAAATGTTTTCATTGATTTTGGTTTTAATGCTCGTTTATTGCTAGTAAATACAATAATAATAAAAATATATTGCCTTAATTTACACATGAATATTTTCATATATTATGAAAATTAAATGATATTTAATTTTGAGAAAAACAAGTTGTAATACTTTTAATAAATATGAAGTGCTATCCATTTTAACCAACTATAGTAAAGTAAGCATAGCATATTTTTACGTTACTTAAATAAATGTTTTACGCAATATTAAATATGTATCACTAATTTTATTTGTTCATAAACACCTGCGGTTATTTTAGATAAAACATACCTTTTTGATATAATTATATATTAATTTCTTTTCACAGATAATATACTTTGTATGGAGAACTAATAAATACAGTAATCCAATTAAATAGTATTCGATACCTTTAATACTTATTGAAATTACTTTATCTCTCTTGGGAAGAGATACGTATTGTTCTACATTTATTTTTTGTACTAATAATGATTATTTACGCAAAATAATAAAAATAGGAGCTTTGAATAATATTGAATAATAGAAAATATTTTACTTGCCAAGTGTACGCAGATATTTTGTTATCGCCCGCTTATCTATTCAATGGACGCAATATCGAGTGGTTTGTACTATAAATATTGTCGGTCAAATGCCTATAGTAATAAATTTATGTCTTTTGCTTGCGTTTAGAACGCAATATTTTGCCACTACTGTGTGATACAGATAAGGGACACTGAAACATTTTAAGCAGAAAACAATATTGACTTACGCTGTCGCTTTTGATAATTACATTCAAAGAATAATGAACCAAAGCGTCTACTCTTAAAATGTATTCAAGTTTTCTCTTCATAAAAATCCTCTTGCAAAAAGGGTTTAGCCGGCAACAATGCCGACGAGGTATATTTCGGACAAAGGAAGGCCTTTTTCCAAATATTTTAAATGAGAAATGAAGGCATTTTGTTCATTACAAAAGTTGATCCTCTATCTCGTAGTCGTTTGAAACTTTTTTAGCGCAGCAATTTTAAAGAAAACACTCTCATCAGCCGTCTTTCAAATTAATAGTCAGCCATAAACCGATACAAATGAAATAATCTACTTAATTAAGTACTTACAAAAAGGATTAAAAATCTACAATATTTCTTAAGTGTGCCGTAATATCCAATGAATAATGGCATGGATCTCTTTATTTCGTTGAAAATTAATAAAAAAAAAATATTTAATTTTATACGTAAGACTTAAAAAATTTACATAAAAATGTTTTTAATTTAAAAAGTACGAAAACGTAGACATATAAATCATCTCTACTTCATGTTTTATCTGAACGCAATGTGTACATGGCAAACAATACTATACTTTATTACTCACTTGCCATTTTTATTGCGCGTAAAATTATGATTATTCGAATATGGTTGTAATATTGTCCGATATGGAAGTTTATATTGACAACAACCGAAAAAAACAAACGCAATATGTGCAAGACATAAAGAAAGACTATAGATCTTTTTACATTATCGTTCTGGCTATGGAAGATTAACTTCGACGTCATTTAAAAAAGTTATTATCGTTAATTATCCAGTTGTTTGTTTGGTATCCTAAAAAAACTGCGCACTTTGTCATTCTGAAGTAAGTTGCATAGTAATATTCGGTGCCAGGTAGTGAGTGGCATTTCACTGTGAAGTTTTGCTGCGTGTTAGGCGCCCCGACGCCGACGCTCATCACCGTTCGGGGGTCGTCGCCCTGAATGCCTCTTTTCTCCTGTTTATTATTTCCATTTTATCGAGCGGCTCACGCTTAAGTTTTGGCCGCTCCAGTAGTTTGTGCCAACTAAAATATTATCGAATCGAATTCGATTCGTTCATAAACATATTCGTTTGACCTATATTTTATTTCAAAATTACTCAATTATCTTTGCAGCACTAACTAGTATTTTCATACCACATTTTAAATCGTTTTTACGATTAAATATTTTTTATTTCGTCACAAAAATAAATCGTATTTAATCTAATATATTTATTTTTTGCGATTAAAAATGTTAAAGCTACATTTCACTAAATAACTATTATCGAGGTAAAATCTATTTTCTTGCAAAATGTTGATAGTAAATTAATAGCATGCTGTTTGAACGCTTTTGTGTGCGCATAAAGGCTTTATAATACGAATTTGTTTGTAAATTTAATATAATTGCTGAAAGCGTAATTGATTTCTGAAGTACAGTATTTTCTCGTTGGTATATCGGACTATATATCGGTTATCGGTTTTTTACCTCTATTCTTAATTTCAATCATTCTGTGAAACATATATGGCAATTTTCAATTTATAATAAATATACTTATAAGATTGCAATCCCTTCCTCATTTTTTATTCGAAATTAATATTGTCAAAATTCTTAGGTAAGATCTCTTAAAATATTGTTTGACAAGTTCGCTCAGAAAGTATAACATATCGATCTAACCAGTGTAAAGATGTCCGCTCTGAAAGTTGAATATATGGATATCCGCACTGCCTCTTCAGATTATTCACTTGAATTGGTTTTCAGATAATTTCTCAGTCCAATCGTGCGTTTTCATTATTTTTAATCTAATCAATTGATACAAAAGTATTTATTGGTATAGTATTAACAAATGGAAAAACTTAAATTGTACAATCCATAATTATGAGTTGCATTCTAGGAATTCTACTAGTTTTAGTATGAGCACTTATTTTAAGCAATAAATCTACACATTAAATGTTATTATATTATAATACAGTTTATAACATTAGTATGTCTATTAATGGTGTTTGATTTAGGAATATTTCTTACATAATTGCGGAAGGTTTCACTTTAGTTCCACCTTGGTATGACTTTGTAGAGTGGCCTTAGACGAATAATGGGTGAATTTTGGTTTATTTGTGTGAAAAAAGTTTTCTCAGCCGTCAATCTTAAACTGACTGATGGGCAACTTAACGAAAAAACATCATAATTCTGATAAACAAAGATTTTTACGGCAGGGCTACAGGTGCACATTCTAATAAAAATGTTTAACGTTCCAGCTTCTCCCGGGGCAAGTTTAAAAAACAAACGTTATAAACGTTAAGCGTAAACGCTTTTGTAAAAATGTTTACCTTCGAGCTGAGGGATCATTAATATCAGTTCCCACTTTGATATTTTTACGCATACAGCAATTCAAAGGCATGGAGTGATTGATTTAAATTGATTTAGTCCCTTGGGAAATAAAACATATTTTTTATTTACTTTAAATTCTTGAAGAGGGCATTTATGGTAATATTATATTACTTTTTGCTTACTATTTTAATGTATTGATTATTGTGAATTGATTATATTCGAAAATAAAATATGCCTTAATATATTTATTTTAAATAATTAACATACGTTATTGCAATCGTTTTCATTTATTTTCAATGACGTGAAATGGCCATTCCATTATTTAATGAAAAAAAAATACGGGTGGAAGTACAAGTATCCAAATATGATTACTTATTTGGTAGTATGCGCGCCTAGCAATCCGGGAAATGCGGGCTCGATTCCCCATCTACCGGATTTAAAAAATCCAAAAATACAAGACTGGATGCCTATTGGGTTGATCGATTGTCTGACAAACAATTATCGTTACAAATAATCTGTCAAGGCTTCTTCACACTGCGGAGATCCATATACTCCACTTTCGGAGTGGATATTTTCACACTATGTAGATGCATATGCTCGACGATTTTTCTGTGAAAACACAATTATAATACTCACTATCTATACACATGATTGAGTTGAATCGACTTAAACTATCGATTCGATTCCCCATCTATCGGATTTTAAAAATCCAAAAATACAAGACTAGATGCCCATTGGGTCGAAAAATTGTCTGATACACAATTATCGTGAAAAAAAATCTGTCAAAACGTCTTCACATTGCGGAGATCCATATACTTCACTTTTCGAGTGGATATCTTCACACTGTATAGAGCCGTATGCGCCCCTTTGGGAACAAACATGGTATATAAAATACAATTTTCCTATTGTGTATTTATTTGAATAAAACACTTGGAGTAATGTGGCGGGTCATCGATTTTCTTTCGCGGACTGGCGTAGCTAAGTTTAATATCTATCGATTTTCTCGGTATGACGTCAATGACGAGTTTCACGAAGAAATGGGTCCGGCAATGCAGGTTAATGCATGTTTCCGTGTCGAAATCCAGTTGCAAGCCATGCGCGCGTGGATAATGGGTTTATTTTTAACAATCGACCGGTGGCACGCGACGAGAAGTGGTCGTCGAACCCCGCCATTCGACTAGGCCGGACCGATTTGCACCAATTATGCGATGCATGTAATACTCATTTTGCTTACGTCACAACATTCCTTGTCCCTTCTCTCTATCTGTCTCTCTCTTCTGGCCATTTGGAAAGTCAACGAGGTCAATCTTCAACCGAACCTAAAGAATCCTTTAGTAAACATTTGCTGAAATATTGGAACATAAATATTCATACTTTCCAAATTTCTCAAATTTTAGTAAAGTTGAGCTAATTGTAAGTGCGTGGGTTTTCCGAAACGATTCTTGTATAGTTATTAAATTATGGATATTTAAGTGTACTTGGACACCGTATACGACAGCAATATCACGTAATATACATTTGACATTTAAAAAAAACCTAAATACTGTATAAACTTAATTGATATACGGTATTTTTGACCTCTATCTTGATTTTTACCATGAAAAATTAATTTAAAAAATGGTATATATTAAAATACACCAAATATTTTTTCCATTTAAATTATTGACACGAGCGAGATTATCTACGAATGCTGTTTACATGCGAGTTATTTGTGTTTAATCAAACGATATTAAATCACGTTATTCCTCTTTAATTTTAGCACCGATCGATTGTCAAGATATTTTTAGTATATAGTATATCTAAGACAACAAATTTAAATATGTTTTAAACATTATTTGTGTAAGAATATTTTTAAATGGGATGTAACCTCATTATTGGAAGATACTTTATTGTATACCCGATAAGTTATGTAACATCGCCACTACGTATGCGTAACAATCACTTTTTTACACGACAATAAGATATCATCAACGAATTTCACAGAAATATTGATCGTGTATGTGTTTTTATTATAAGGGTATTAATTTTTATGCTGTATTATAAAAATTTCCATATTATTGTTGAAATAAAAAATCGTGCGGATAAATAAATTTTCCGATTGAAAAATGGCATGACATATTACTATTTATATTATTATATTACAGTGAATATTCACATTGCTTATAGAACAATTTTATGTGTTATGCGTGATAAAACTATTTCCTGCGTAATGTATACGTGATTTGATTTACGCGTTTGGCTGTTGGCAATTTTTATGGTTTTCACTCACGAAAGTACTAAACTGTAACAACCAGTAAACTGTAAGTAAGCATCAAAGGCGAATCAGCGTTTTCTTATTTTTACGCATCCTACGAGCTTTTTCGCATATTAAAATAGCGTAGCTAGTCAATATGATAATAAACACTGTAAAGCATTTGATCTTCGCCACTTTCCTCCGAAAAATTTACTACCATAACTAAGTGGCTCACTCAATCAATAAAAATACCTTTCGATTAGTACAACCTTCCGTCATTCGTATATTTCGTAAATATTTTAATTGTAGTGGTATACTTGAAAATATTTATTTTGTAGTAAATTGTCATGAATTATTTAATACTTTATTATAATACGCAAACGCCTACTCGAGCTTTATTTGTTTCTTGAAATTAAATAGGAATTATCTTTTCCGTTTTTCCTATTTCCTCGTTTACGCTCTACGGCACGTAGCATACGTACGAAATTTTTCTTCAGTGAAGCTTGATCAGTTAATTGATCATTCTATTGAGAATAATGGTCCTGAATTTATTTTAAAGACGTATTTAAAACGTATTTTTTTTATTTACCAAATAATAAGCACTACTTGATACCGGAAAATTTGCTAACGGCTATCTATCTGGCAACAATAATCCGAAGAATTTATTTTATAATATTATTTGATGATTAAATATATAATACAATGATCGTATTTCAGTCACGTTCCGCGTGTATGTAAAAATATTTCTTAATATTCTAAATATTTTCGTGAATTTTTTCTTCGTGTCCACACGTGTCGTGTCTGAAAATAATATTTCCGAGCATTGTTGATCGCTAAATACAATAATTTATTTCTGTGTTTTATTCTTGTCACTTACCATATATAAGTGACAAGAACACAGAACGGATACCAACGGTGGTGGAACTTTTAAAGTAGAATCCATGCGCTTTCAGTGGTGTTTAAAGGCTGCGCGCAAACATGTGGCGGCGAATAACCATCTTTTGGCTAATCGTGCTTTGAGCTTCGAGCTTAAACGTAAACGTTATATCTATGGTCGCGATTATGAGCTTATTTTAAGCGCCATATATAGACTTTCCTGTGAACAATGCTATTTTACGTGCATTCTCACCTCAAAATACACATTTCCGGTTCGTTTAGATGAATTTGAAAGTACTTGAATTAATTTTATAACAAAAATCTAATAGCATGAGCTATTTATAATAGCATACAATTTAAAGAATCATTACATAATTTAAAATCTTGCCGTAAAATAATCCATTATTTATACTTTGTTCGTATATTAATTACTAATATTTTTTAAATAACGGTTATGTATTACTTTTGTACTGTGGGTGGATCTCGCTTAGCGCTATATAATATCTGGCATAAAATAAAATCTGCGTGACCTTAAAGACATCAACGAAACGATGTCACAAAGATTGCTTATGAATAAGAAATGCAAATTCTATGCTTCTTTTATACGCAAGTGAGCACTTACATCCGTGAGTGATGTTTAAATTATTCTAATCGAAAACGCAACGTATGTAGAGTCTTATACATGGAATAATTTTATCCCATGCTTTTCAATGTATCAATACTAATAATACATGCATAATAAGATGTATCCATGCGTAGATGACGTATTCAACTATCGTAAGATACGTTCATGTATTTGCCATGGTGAAGTATGATTGGAAAACTATTATTTTTATTTATCGGTAAGAATTTTAACGGCAACAAGCTTCACTAAATAGTATGAAGAACAAATAAATAGTCTTCTAAATTATTTTGTACATACCATTATGTAATTTTACAAAGATCTAATTTAAATTCTATTTATCACTGTAAACGATTTCGTATATTTAAATAGTTACAATTAATAATTACCCAGTGGGGTATAACAAATCTCAAATATAATTTATTATTTTTCAAACTTATCTGTTCCGAAAGTGGAGCATATTGATTTACGCAATTTGCAGATGTCTAACCCAGAAAATGGCATATAAGGATTTCCGGAATATGAAGACATGTTTTAATAAATATTCTACGAGAATTGATTGTCAGCTGATGTCTTGATCTGATGGCGATGTAGTCTTGTATCTTTAGACAATTTTAAATCCGGTGATGTTGCGAATTGACCCAGCAATATTCAGTTCCGAAACGTATTCACTAACTTCTTTGCTACCAAGTAGACAATTGTAAAATATTAAGTTAAAAGTTCTTAATTTCAAAAACTTTTACGTGGAAAATAACAGTCGGAAAATATATTCTCATGTTGTTTACTTTAAAATCTGATTACTCGCTTCAATTACTTGTTATTTTTTATTGTCTCATGTATATTTATTAATTATTTTTCCGCCCGCAACTATTTTATCCAGCAGCGTCGGAAAACTTTTAATTAAATGGCGTAGATACTTCAAGCCGACGCGGCTTCATAAACAGTATGTAAATTTGAAATGTCAAGCGTGATCATCGTTAGTTGAAGCTTTTTACGTCATTCAGAAAGCTTTTTTTCGCGTCGCGAATATTCGTTCACTCGCTATCGTAAAGGCAGTAATTACTACTATACGTCAATAACAAATTTCCTCTTCGGTTTTCGGATTACTATTTCTTTTATCTCAAAATTGTTATTGCCTATTGAATTGCGGTGTTGTATTGTGGAAGAAATATTTCAATTTTCATCGCTTTGTCGATCATGCGTTCAACTTTACCAGAGAAAAATCTCTTTATCTTTACGTTGATTCTTGTTTTGCTGCCTCGGGCAATTTTTTTGTCTTGCAACACATTTTATTTCTTTTGGGAAAACTAATTTTCTTTGCGAAGATTTTTTGTATCTTTGTCTTCTCGCTTTATACGTCGCCCTTTGTTTGCGTTAACCATATTTAACTGTGAAATATGTTATTTATTACTGTATGCTGAGACAATAATTTAGAAAATAAAATATTTAATACATTTCTACATATTATCCTTATAAAACATTATATTATGTTTTCATTATATCTTGACATTTACAGTTATAAATGAATATATATGTAAAATTTGCGGTGAACGTAAACAATTTATCATTAGAATAATATACATAAAAATGTACACGTAAAATAATACATTTATATCATAGAAATTCATATTATCTTACTGGAATACTGGAAAATATAATCAGTAAAAGTGAAGCTACCTTTTAGGACTCGTATAAATTATTATTAAAATAGTCACGAGTCCAGTTTACACTAGAATTTAGTTTGTAAAATTCGTTAAAAACAGTAAACTTTATTCGCGTTGTATTTTATTTAAACATTGCTGAAAGTAAATTCACCACATTCATAAAATGTCTCTATTATTTATGTGTAATAATAAATTTATATTTAGCGAGCCAATGTTGACGTATTAAGTCGCTTATTGCTCTCATTGTAATATTTTCATGATAATAAACAAACATTAGACAATATTTAAATAAGTTAATTTCTGAAATATTTACGATTTTTAAATCAATATTTATATAATAGTATAAAATATTAGTTAAAATGCTTTCAATTACTCTCATTAATATTATCCATATGATTTAAAGTAATATAAATAATGTAATTATTCATCTACAATAATTTTTTTAGGTACCTAGTTTATATACAAATATATTATGCAACTTATATCAATAATAATTGGGTACTGGATATTATTATTCTTTAATTGAATAGAAGCTTTCATAACAAAGCGATAAATCCCAAGTTGACCGCTAGTTGATTAACGTTTCATTCATTTATAACAACCCTTGGAAAATGCATATTGATTAGTTGGTGTAAAACAATCCCTTACAATTCGACATATTATTATTAATTCATTTATTTTTCGCATTTATTATTTTTGACGTTGATCTTCTCTATCATTGATGTAGAACTAATACTACTATAATACGGTAGATAATTTATACAAAATACTACGATAGAGCCAGTATAAAAGGAGGAAGTTAGAATTTTTAGTAGATGAATAAATATTTTTTTAACTTCATTTTTATTAAAACTGCCTATATGATTGTACAGCGTGAAAGTAAAACAAAAAAATATAGTTAAATACATAAAACATTTAGGGTATTTTTAGTATAATTAGTAAAGCTCTATAGTGTTAAATTTCTTCTTCGACGCTACACAGTAAAATTAAACGAGAATTTTTTTTCGCTTGGACAATATCATTTTCACCTCTCCACTGAAATTTTGTGTACATTCTGTCGTCCTTAAAAAGCGGTAATCCTGCTTTGTTTACTTATCATTACAAGCTATTTTTCATAAACTTTACGATATGGTGATAAGTAAGTTTCCTGTTCCATTTTGAACTTTAAGCTTCTTACAGCTAAAGTGTCCGCGTTTATTGAATTGTGTCAGAGCGTAATCGTGATGTACGCAACGCGTTAAATGAAAAAAAAATGTAGGTTTCTTTATTATGTCATAGTAAAATCGTATTATAACAGATTAAGGCGTATTTTATAACATAAACTTCTCGATTTATCGGGTAAATTTTATTTTGTACATTGTCGCTAAGCGGTTTGAGAGGTTAACGGTTGGTAGGGCCCACATGTGTATATATATGCCAGTAATTTACCATGCTGCTAAATGCATACATTCTACGGTTGTAAAACGTGGCACCCAAGGTCCAAAACAGCTGTATTTTAAGCTTTGAGAACAGGTGCTTGCGGCGGATTGGGTGGTATGACTTCGTTCGAAATGAGAAAATATGAGAACGGACCATGCAGCCACTCATTACTGACCAAGGAAAGCTGCGACGCTGGACCTGGCTTGGCTACATATTGCGGATGCCTCAAGAGAGTCTAAACCTGACCTGTCTATTATTTGAGCCGACTGGTCTTCGGCGTCCCGGAAGGCCGCTAAATACTATCTATAGAATGTATTCGGTGAAGTTACGGGATGCAAGTTTGACCTGGAAGGGCGCGAGAATACTTATGGCCGGCACATGGTTTTGATATGCTCCACTTAGAGGGTAGATATGGAAGAAGAAACAGTTAAAATTACCAATGTGACAACATTGAAATTTTACAGAAGAGTGAAAAGACTGTGAGGTTTCTATTTTCAATTTAATTTAAATCAGGTGCCATAAAATAAGAAACGTTGGGAGCTTTACCAAACTATGGGATTAATTATGAAGAAACAGAAAATGTATTTATGTTGTTTTAACAAATTTGAAGATGTATTATACGATGAAATGTTAATCAATTTTCTCAAAGTATTCACTGTTCAGTGTATCGTAGTGCAATAACAGGATGTGAAGAGAAACATGCGACTGTTTAGTCTCGCAATGCTAAAATTGGACGCGGAATGACTTCTGGCGCAGATTGTGTCAACGGAAGTCTACTTTAGGTTAATGAAAACACTTACCAAACGCGGCGCATAAATAGAGCCAATGAATTCAAAAATAGCAAACCCCGTGTACAAAGGCGGGACTCCATCAATAGAACACAAACAAACGACTCTAGCGTCGCGACGCATCGTGACGTTGGCTAATTTCCAATACTTCTGTACGGAGCATACAGAGGAATCCGTCATTTATTAGTTTGAGCTTATTCGTAGTCTCTTGGTAGAACACAGCTTAATCTATTTTATGTGCTAGTAGATAATTGCGTTTCTAAAATTCTCATGTGGTCAGTTGAGCTATTAAGCAAGCGATATAAACCATTTCACAGGGATATAGATAAAACGCTTTATCCTACAAGAATGACCACTAAGTTTTTCACATATATCTACTATCATATACTACATATATCGTTCTTTAAATTCAAAATATTTTAACTGAAGAAGTTATACTTTTTTAGAAAGCGAATTCAAAAATTAGATATTTGATTTCTAGTTAGTTGTAAGTAGGTAAATAATATCAATTTTACTATGAAAAGTAGATCAAAAAAATTGAGACATCCATATGAATTATACATAAATGGCAGTGTTAAGTAGCGTTATTGCATTAAATGGGTGATATAATAAAAATATTAATTAGTATTTTATGGAATATTTACATCTTGGTCATAAAAGTTTACCGGTAGCACAGAGGTTAGCGTACGCGCTTACCAATCCGGGGAATGCGGGTTCGATTCCCACATGTGTCGGATTTTCAAAACTCCAAAAACGCACGACTGGATATCATATCGTTGAGCAAATTATCTGACAAACAATTCTCGTAAAAAATAATCTTTCAAGGTGAAAAATAATCGTCTTCACATTGCGGAGATCAATATGGTACACTTTCGGAATGCATATCTTTACACTATGTATAATTACATGCTCCACTTTGAGAGAAACGTGGTATAAATAAAACCAAAGATCTAGATTCGATTCAAAATACTAATGTTTGGTAATTCTCTATTGGATAAAAGATACAAGATGTTATTATGACATTATCGTCTGTAACCGGTTACTACTGACTGATTGACTATAATTGTGATATGATTCCAATGCTCTGCCTGCGTCATCTTAAGCTACATCTGAATGTTAATTCGTTAAACAATTTTGTACAACGTTTTCGACCATTGGAATCACTCCATGGAATGAAGCCAATATTTGTCTCAAGAAAATGTATTAATCTTAAAACGTTTGGAAGGTAACTAAAAAAATGTTGCATAATTCAGTCGACAACGAACTCGTTTATTGGTCTAACTAAAGAATAAGGGCGTGTAGTTTGAATCTCATAAATTTTAGTAGCTACATAGGTCTAACTCTTTCTATTATTCGTTTAATAAATTGACAGTTAACGATTAGAATATATTTTCCTTTTTTATGTCTCCAGCAGCATAGAAGTTAGCGTGTACCCTTAGCAAACCGTGAAATGCGGGTTCGATCAATAGTTTTAAAATGTTTTTTTCCGAGGATAATTTATTTTTCGCATTGAAGTTTTACCACAAAATTGTCGTCATTTAAAAAATCATATAGCTTTATACACTTGAAAGAAATATATGTTATCTGAATATGACCTTTGCTACGTATATGAAAGTAATAAAGACATATTTTCCGAATAGACTCAGCGACTTGTATTTTTCATACACTGAGTCAATATTCTTTCATGCTTGACTGAGTTTAATCTTCAAATATCTTTGCAATATTACTATAACTTAATAAAGAAAGACCGATCGCACACCGGGTAAGTAAACACATCGCTACTATACTCATAGTTCAATTCTATACATTAGACCTATTTCGATATGTAGATTTTGTTACAACGATAATATTTTTTAATATTTTTAAAATATATTTGACATTTGATATAAATACGTATGTCTGAAAATACATGCTAATGTTAACCAAAGTATACTTAAAACTTTACAAAAACTTGCTCGCTGGAATAAATTTCACCAAAGTCATTTTCAAGAATACTTTTATATGAAAAACTTATGTCGTACGTGGATATCTTTGATAGCTCAACATGCCTTATAGTTTATGAAACATGAAAACCTCTCTATACAAGCAAATGTTTGTGCCGTGTCTAACAAGGGGTAAAATTCTCGTGTTAGAGTCACATTGAAGCGAAGCGGGAAACGAAAATCACAAACATATTACCAGTTGGCTGTTGGTTTTAAAGAACGATAAGACTTGTCTATGAAACTGATTGGCAACGTTCACACTGAAATATACAAATAGAAATGAAATACGTGTGCCCCGCTTAGCTTTACTGAATGCCGACATTGGCTTAGCATCTCTCGAGCGACGGAATGTCTGTCAAAAGGATCTATTCAATACGACCGAGAGACGTTGACTTCGGATACTTATGTGCTTTTATTTTATTTATTTCTCCGCGGCATGTTCATGACACCTGTCAAGTCACACAAGTGAAAGCGAGAGCTTTTTTGCAAGTTTACTTCTTTAAGGCTCACTGCGAAGAGTAACTGCGTTTAAATGTATTATCTTGTTCGGATAGGCGCGAATTGTTTGAGTGTTTGTGAACGAAGGTCGTCGGGCGAGAAAAATCTGACATTTTTATTCACGCTTCAAAGTTTTCAAATGATGCCTTCTGCAAAAAGTGCTATCCACAAGTTTATATGACGCGCCTTGTCATACGTAAAGAAATCTACTAAAATAAAATAATGCACGAGTACAATATATTATTCATTCAAATCAAAAGAGACTAAATGATACATTACGTTTTCTTTTCGATTCATCCATAACTCTTTAAATATTGACAGATTTTATTCGTAATGTGACTTTATATTAATATAGGAACCTGGTAAATATTCTACATTACTAAATATAATACATTGAACTGTATATCATTCACAATGAAAGTCAAATATATATTATTTTATTTTAAACAAGATGATAGATTAGGGCATTGTTTTAAAAGCTGCCATGTATGACATAATAAATCTTATTTATCACTCAGTGCGAACAGATAATAGATTATAGCACATATAGATATACTGAGATAATATTATAAGTCTTAATGCCGTATATGTGAAAACATATTCATTTTACACCGTATATATTACAAGAGTGCTATTTCTAAAATTCTTCGTGTCGATTGATTCTAAAAATCATCGATGGGTTGAGCTTTCATCCAGAATAATAAATAGGTAGGCCTTAAATACCCACGTTAAAGGTCGCCATGGCAACCATCTTTCGGTGTAGTCGTTATAGCCTAGGCTTTCATTTTACCAACACTAACGAAATATTTCGCCGGAAAATGTAACCATATTAAATACCGTATTCGTGCTTTTCTTTTATACATTTTTGACATAATAAAAAATAAATGATTCATTATGTTGAAAACTCTAGCAATGGTAATGTAATTGTTAAAAAGGTTAGTTATACGTTCGCAATAAAAGCTTTTCGCTTATAAATCGGAACTACAGATTACATCAAGGATTAAATAAATAGACAGTACGTGAAAATGGTGGATTTTTTTTTAGTAATAAAACAATGTTTATCGAATAAATTGTTAGAATAGTCACATTTTTTATACTGTCTAATGATTACAGTTAAAAATAAATTCAGAGGCATGTAGCTTAGTTTTGAAAAATAAAATATTTTATTATAACACTAGGATATCACGAATTCTTCCTTTAATTATCAATAACAAGAAATACACAAAAATGAAATTATTCTAGACGTTACTTGAAATGATAGCGTACACTTTATTAAGTTTTCACACAAAAAAATAGATAAATACGAACAATTTTTGATAATTTATAAAAATATTAGGGAACGAAACGTTTGTATGTAGGCATTTAATGTGTGTAATTCTTCATAAATCGCCTGTCAAAATACTTTACTTAGCTAAATTTAAGTATATTAAAAAATATAGATATATTTTATAAAACTTGATTTTTATATAAACAAATAAAGACGAGAGAGCTCATTGACCTCTTTTAAATGTTATATATTTTTTTGTTATCTTCATGAGAAAGGTTGTATTATAAATAATTTTGAAGTAAAATAAAATGAGGAAGCTTCATTCCTTGTATTTATTAATAATTGCTGATAATCGATGTCGGAAATCGTTTATCGTCTCAATACCGACGCGTTCGCTTATCATTTTGCTTCATTAAGTTAAATTATTTCTTCTCCCATCCGATATTAAATTTTGATTTTGATAAAATTTGCGGTGAACTTGAGATATTTTTTATCTACTGTAGCCATACGAAGCGGAAAGAAATAAATTGAGTTATTACTGAATAATACCTTTATCTATAATTTAAAAACGTAAGAGCAATCCCGATTCAATTTTAAATCTGAAAAATCAAATTTTAAGAAATCCTTGACATATTTATTTTGACTAAAAACTTTTATTCACAAGTAATTCAGCCTTTACCTGGTTGATTGATTGGTCACACATTTTTTTTTAAATGCAATATTTTACGAGCTAAACATAAAATTCTGAGTGAGGCTACTATGTGGAAGTCCATAATTGTATGAAATCAATAACAGTAAGCACATAATGATGGTACTTACTTCCTATAAAAGAATACCATAAAACGCATGTCAATATTTGTTAAATCAGGACAGTTTTTTACTGTAAACGGATTTTTTGGTGGAAGTTATCTTATATACATATCTTTTTCTGTTATTGTCTTCGGTCACCCAAACACGCATATTTTAAATATATTTTTTACTGTGCATGTTATCATAATAGTTTGTTGGATCATTTTGTAATCATCTGTTAAAGAAAGGTTTTGTACATATGTTTTAATAATAATGTGTTTCATTTGTTGCAGTCATGGCGAAGACCTCATTGTCACGCCATTCGCGCAAGTGCTGGCCAGCCTGCGAAGTGTTCGGAACAATTTCCTCAACCTCACCAATGTGCCCACGGGAAAGTAAGTTCATTGCATTTTTTTCTTTGCTCTTGGATCAAATAAATATTACTAAGACACGTATTGAGTTCTATCAGCCGAATTAAGCTGTATTTTTATAAGAATTTTTCGGCTTACCGACTGTCTGTTAGTGTCAGTTATTGATAGTCGACATAAAATCTAGACCAGCACTTCTACCCACATAAAACAATATGATTGACAAAATAATTTACGGTATTATGAAGAAAAAAGAAAGTTTCACATAGCTGTAAATAGAGAATAGTTTATTTTTCCCCCATTAGAAAACAAAAACGTTTTGTTAAACTTTCATTCATATTTTTGACACGTCCAACCTTCGAGAGGTTTTCCATTACAGGTTTGGTCTATGAATAATGAAATTGCTTATAACAATACTGAACAATATGTTTGATTCTTCTAGATCTTCCGTTGTAGTTTGAAAATACATATTTTTGAATACATATCATATAAATAAAAGTATATGGCTGCAATAAAACAGAAATATTTGAAACAAAATATTTATACATTTTTTCAGGCGTAGAAATAAAAATGATACAATATTCAAAAGCTTTATATTACTTTTGAGTGGTATACTTACGTATGAAGGTATTTTTGTGGTACCTGTTATCGACAGGTCTCTTGATACATCGAGATTTGACAAATCATATTGTATTCCATTGACAATTTGTAAATGTATACGTTGACAGCTTATGACGAAAGTTGACACAAATATCTACTCACTTATGTAAACGTCTCGGTAAACTTGGCTTTAGGCGACTTTTTAGAAAAGCATTTCTGCCCTCTATTTTTTTCTCCCTCTCCATGTCACAGTGGATAAAAATACCTCTCGAAAAAGGTACAATTGTACCATTCCTAGAATCTGTATGCCAATGAGAATCTTCTTTATAACGTATACTTTGCGCCACTTAAACCTAAATTTTAACTTTTTATTTCTGTACAATGTATGTAATACAGTTTTTCATATCTTCAGTGGTTTCAATATAATTGCCCTTACGCTTTTTGAAATTTCTTCAGGTAAAGAAATTATAAGCAAACACTTTTTAATATCTTCACGACTAATTGTGAAAATTTTTTTCGTAAATACTTAAAAATGAAATATTGTAATGCTATTTTTTTCGAGATAGTGATGAAAAATTGCTTCGAGTATTTTTGCTAGTGAAATTGTTGTACATTGATGTAATGCGTTTTGCAGGTCTCGCCGGTCGTCAGGCGCAGCAGCGTCTGCTACGCTACCGCACCCGAAGAACTTGGCTCCTGGAGGTGAGGAAAACTCGTTTACATTATTATTAATAATATTTTGCGTTTCTACGAACAATTAAAAGTTTTCTATTGTCAATTAAAAACCTTTCGTTAAAAGTTTATTACTAAACTAATTTATTTTAAACTTTCCGTGAATTTCTGGAATAAATGTGTACCTACCAAAACAGTGTGCGATAGATGCAAAGTATTTCGAGCACAGGAAACTTTTTGAATATGAAAAGTTTGCGAAAATCAGCGATGAGTCTCACAGTATATGAATATTTTCAATCGGATTTTTAAATATTAGTTAAACAAATTTACATTCAAGTACTTTCTTTCTAATTTTTGAACAAAATTTTGTTTTTAATTTTGCAATTAGAGTTTTTTAAATTAAGTCGTACTTTTATAATTTAAATATATGTCTGTGTATTATATAAGCGTTGTCAAACATAAAATATTTTGTAATAAATAATTTTGTGTAATTTTAACAACATAGAACACCTACGTACTGTGGCATATTTGTGTATTGTATTTATAAATATGAATAAATGAAATGTTATGTCTTTAATATATTAACTGATGTATTTATGAGGACCTTATTTGCAAACCAAAACATTCGAAGCAACGTCTAAAGTCGAGCGTCATGCATGAAGCTTTAGGAATGAACGTTTTCACTCTAAATACAAAGTAAACTCGTTTTAATTAGCTGATCAAAGCTAAAATGTTTCCATCTCGAATTACTCGTCCCGCGGCGGAGTCGCTTTCGAGAGAACCTGCTAAGTTAAATAATTGTTATCATTACCATGGGTTCAATTTATCATATTGAATTATAACATCAGCGCTCTCCTTTGTCTGCGCTGCACACGTGAACCCTTTAGGAATCCTTCGTATGGTATTAGGACGCCGCGCGTCGATACACGTCGACTGTTTAATGTGGCAGCTATTTATACGACGCGAAACCTTTGTACACGCTTGCTTCATTACATATTGTGTGTTAGGTACTCTTTGTGAATGATTTAATCTGTCAAATAATTAATATTTATTATTAGAATAACGGATTAACATTGCAAACAGCATACAAGGTTGATTTATATTATTGTTAGATGCTTTCAATAGCACTAGAAAGTAGAATACAATAATTACTATTAGGTTAAGGTTAATACGACCACGTGTTTTTATAAATATGTAATAGGCTATATTGCAAAAAACAAACAAAGTAATTATATCAGCACAGTTGTATAAAAAAATCGTATTAATCACTAGAAATGAATTTAATTACTGTCTGAATATTTGTCTTATATTTAATATTGTATTAAAAGTTTTTCTAAGAACCCACAAGTTTCATAAAGAATACAAAGTTATTTAAATACCTTTTTATCATGTTTGCTGGTATTTTTTTTATATTTATTGTTCGTGTCAACTGTAAAATATGTATTGAACATTTTTTTGATAATTTTATGAAGTTATTTATTCTTTTAAAAAAAGCAAACCTAACATATGAAAATTTAGCAGAAACAATTCAATAGAAAGATGTCGTAGCATAAAAAATAGGTGTGGATTATTTTTGTTACAATGATACATTCATTGACTTAAACAATGATTTATCTTAAAATTACGAATAATGTATTTGATTAATTATTCCCGAACGGCGTAAAAACATTTAGAATCCTTCGAATAAGCCGCTTTCAAAATAATATGATGGAATTTATCTCAGTCCTATCGGGATATTGATCGATCGCCGAAAGGAGAAAGGTTCTGTTTGGCAAAGCCTCTAATTTCAGATACATCCCCATTAGCACGGAAGAGAGTGTGAAATCGCACACGATGGGGTCGGACTAAAATCGAGCCTGCGGTTAATGCCAATCACAAACGATGTTTTAACTCGTAGTAACATTTTATTTCGAATTTAATTTCAAAGGATACTATTACTTCTTGCTGCCTTGTGTTTTTGTTACATTTTAATCATTTCAATTACTGAAATTTTCAAAACTCATTGTAAATTAATCATGAAACAAAACAGTGTTTTTAGTCGAGTAAACAACGGCAACAAAAAAAAGAACTCATTATAAGAATAGCATTAAAAAACAGGAAAATCTAAAAATTATACAAAGGATAAGTTTATAATTTTTTTTTAATTATTAAATTCGTGCCATTATAAATATGTTTTTTAAATTGTACCGTTGAGATAATTATCAACTTTTAATGATAATAAATAAACTTTGACATATTATCATTGATTATATTCGTATGTATTATATTTCATCAAATAGATTTGGATTCTATACTAGTCAATTAAAATATATTCCAAAGTGGCCAAATGCACTGTTTTTTGTTTTCTTATTGGTAATTGATTATAAATTAGCATGGTTTAGCTAACATTAAAATGTCTATTTCTAGATTTGTTAATATATTCTCTGCATATTGTTTTATTATAAAACACAAAGAAAACATTGTGTGTTCTACGTGTGACAAAGAATAAAAAATTAACGATGATTTTATGGATTCATACTTTGTTTAATAGTAAGTGTATTTTTCATATTCATGAAACTTTGAAATAATCATCATATTATTTGTGACAGATGATTCCTACATGAAGCTTGCTCTGGAAACGATGGAAGAGTTAGACTGGTGCTTGGACCAACTGGAAACCATACAGACGCATAGATCCGTCTCTGACATGGCTTCACTCAAGGTAAGATTTATTTACTTTCCTCGCGTTGTAAAAGATTATTATTTAACCTCTACTTGTCGTTTCTTTGTGAGAATATGCGGCTTGAAGATTTGACACCAACGTTACAATACGATAAATAAAAATACAGTTTTATTGTATGAAACATAAAAAACATATCATTTTCACAACAATAATCGTTATGAAACTTTTTTGTGTACAGCCTGTGTTATAAAAATGGATTTTTCTGACCGCATTGAGTGCTACTTCTGAATTTACATATTTTTCATTGAAGTATTTATTTCTATTTTCGGATTTGACTGGAAATGTTGGGCCGTTGTTACGGAAAAAAACGTATAAAGCTATTATATGGCTACAATATTAATGTTTTTCCATTCGCTTTGCTGTTATTATTACCGTGGAACATTTTTTTCTTTGCTCACTAAGTGCTTGTCGTGGACGTAAACTTCCTAAATTATACTATATTTATGTAACATTAGAAAAAAATCTAAATCTGCAATAAAACAAACATGTCTTAAATCATTTTTTTAAGAAACGAGCATTGGAAAGATAATTAATATATAAATATGAGACAGTGAGGAAATCAAGCTATAAATAACTAATTTCATTTCAATCTAAAATATTGTCGATTTTTCCTTATAAAGATAATATTAGATTGTTTTATGATGCATTTATATGGTTTGGTAATTTTAAATAACATCGTATAAAAACTATTACACGTGTTTTTTCAAAAAATCGTTATAAATATCTGTTATCTAGCGTATGTCTAAAAATTTGTTTATGTTCATAATTACGTTTTCTATACGAATCAATTTAAGTCGTGACAATTTATTTTAAATTGACAGCATTGAAATTAATTGTAAAATTCATATAGAAATCATAAACTGAACTATAACTGATTTATACAAGTAAATTATTCGTACGTAAATATTGATTTCAAATTAAAATGTCTACGTTTTGTTACGTATGTTTTATTACGTATAATCAACGTGGCTTCGCGAATCTCTTCAATACGTCTAATTGTAACGATGATCTGTATGAGCGATAAACTAATCTAATGCTTAATTAAATGCATATTATCATATCGTTTACCGCTTTATAGAATGTTGTAGAATTTCACTCCAGACTCCATCTCGTTTATTAAACTGCCATACCAGTATTAAAGTGAGCACACAGTGTGGAGATCTTAGTTATTCAATTTAAAACGAAGCAGTATAATTAATTTATTTGAGAAGTTACTTACACACATGGTATTGTATAATACTTTCATAGCTTCAAGGCAGTTTTACTGACTTATTAAAACTATTTCTGTTACTACGTATTTTATAATTATCTACCAAATATCATGCATATATATATAACATGCGTTATTTTTAATTGAGGAGAGTATTCCCGAAGTGAATTTATTCCACTTTATCAAAATTGAAAAGATAACATTTTAAAAAAGATTTTTTTGTATAAAATGACCATTTGACATGTTTTGAGTGTTTATTTTTATTTTCAATATCTTAAAATTGTAATTTTCCACTGGTTTCTTTGCTAAGTGGCTGTTTCATACAAAAAAAATACATTTTGACTTAGTGGAATGAGTTAATTTTGGAAATAACTCACTCTATTATCCATCAAACATATTATATATTCTTATTTTAGGTATTTAAAAAAAATAGTCAAAGCTTATATGACAAAAATTGCATATTATATTTATGAGTTCATAATTTTTTTTTTCAATCGACTCTTGGTATAGCTTTTTCTTTCTGGTAATAATCATTGTATGACTCGTTACAGTATATTTTCTCTTATCCAAAATATAAAAATATTAACCTAGTTCATATCAATTTTGATCGATATCAGTTATTTGAGACATTGTTGTATTTTTAGAATACTGATATTATTATTATAGAAAGTCAGGAGTCCCTCCGTTTGCTGTCACTCAAAATGAGTTTCTTGACACTGTGGTAATTGGATTTTGCTTCCATCCAACATGGAATACATACTCGCATGGTAAACCCGCAACGTCGTGAGTAGGTCATTTTTATTCCAGGATGTTTGGAGCAGAATATACTGTAAAGAGCTTGGCGTAATAAGCGACCAATTGCCTAAAAGCGGACGCCGTTCTCGAAGGCACTTCCGCTTCCTGGCGAAAAGCGTTCGGTGAATTTAATCCTCTTTTCCCGTCAAAATGACTTCCTTATTCGTTCAGTACCTGTTGCCTTCTTGCATGTTTTGAAACAAGATGTAACCGAAGAAGCTTTACATCTTAACGTTTGCGTTCGCTTCAACAATAGGATGAATCATTCGATGAGTATATTGCCACACTGACATCAAGTATACAAAATACTATACTAACAGTCCCAATAAATATTTGCTTCTCGATATTTCTTTATAATAACGCAGTCGAATCATTAAATTACATTATTAAATCAGTATCAGTACATCTACAAGCATTAAGTTTCACTAAGCAATAAATAAATCAACACACTTACTCTATGAATGATTTAATTATATTTTTTAAATTAAAAATGATACATTTTACATTGCAACATATCTAACAAGATTAGATGTTACACTAGCAGCTTTTAATTATTACAGACAGATTCAAACTTATTTTTTATTGAAATTAATTTTCATCCTGTTATATATATATATATACTTGGCTACACACAATAATTTAGTCTGTTGTTGATCATCGATGAAAATGTCTATAATCAAAACTAAAACAATTGATTTATAAATGGCAACCAAAATGACATGTGAAAATTTCACATGGCTACTGTTCATTACTTGGGAAGAGTTGTTGTAAAGGACAGATATACGAATATATTTTCAGTTTTATAATACAGATATATGGAAATCTATACTGCCCCTTGTCAGTGTTAGGGCTTGTGTATCAGTGTTAATACGTTTTACGTAATATTATATTATTTTAATTTAAAATTAATATATAATAGTGAATTAGCTGCGAGTATTTTCTTTTCTAACTGTAAATTTTCCATTTAGAAAGATAACGGAACACATATTCAGAATTATTATTCTATTTTCTTGTCAAAAACAATTAATATGACGCATATCAGAGATGTTTTCTGTGCGAGGCACGAGACGAGCACTTATGATATTTCACTATAAAATATGGTGGGAAACGAGCTTGAAATAGATTGCCGCTTCTGGTGCATTGAATTCAATTTCCCATGCAGCATCTTTTCACAAGTCGCCGGGGGACAGTTAAAGGAAGCAGTAAACGGGTTATGGTACATTTTACTATGTAATAAATTCTCACAAAAGCACCTGACGACATGAAGAGGGATAAAGATTTAATGAGTGCGAGAAACATCCACTAATTATTACCCTTATAAATATTCCCGAGGAGGGACAAGCCTAAGTACACTTTGCTTATATTGACCCATATACATAACGTCTCGTTTTTATTTTATCTGCTTTTTCTTTATTGGAATTCAAATTCAAAAACAATGGAGAATTTTAATGAAATTAAATCACATTTGAGCTTCAATATTATTTTATACTTCTACAATTAATTTCCACGCAAATACTATAAACTCTTTAAAGCATGCAAATTTGTGTAGTTTTATTTAAATATATTCTGTTTTTATCTTTATTAATTACTACAATTATAGTATACATATCTGTTTATAGACGATGCTGTTAGCATATGTAAATCGCATTTCTTCTTTCGAATATGAATACATGAATATCTTTCACACTGGCTTGATTATTTTTATCAACTTTAAATTGTGTTATCTTCAATTCATAGCAATACTATTTTGCGTCATGTGAGAGAGGCACGAGGCAAACGATTTCTACAGCGTCAACAATAATAAAACATCGCAAATTTTCGTTGTCTCTTATCGACTCGACGTCTGAATAAAGACCAATCTTCTTCCATAAGTTAGTTTGCGAGCTTGTTGAATGGCATCTGAGAAATCAATAAACCAGTTTACAGCCATGGGAAACTACCCTCACCTTGTTCTACCCTAAATACACCCCTAATCCCCTCTGCCTGTTTTATGAATAGGCTAGCATGTTCGCGTTGCCCTCGTTCAAGGGACAAACTGTGGCGAAGACATTTTCTGTATTCTTTGAATACGATATTTTACTAAATCACTCTTTCAGTACATACCCTTACTTAACTTTTTGGAGTAGAATAATATGTGCTTTTATTGAATGGCATATTATACAAGTATAGTCAAATCGATACTATATTCATATATTTTAAGCAGAATTTTGCAGTGATAAATATATTGAATGTCTAAACCATAACTATCATTTGATAGTTAATAAAAAATAATCAATTTGGATGAATCTTACTTGTTTGATGTCTATTATATCTATTATATCGAATTTAAAATGTTCAAAATATATTGCGTAAACATGCAACTAACTTATATTTTGATAAATTAATTTGTAACTTTTGTATGGATAATTTTTTGAATTGTAAAAAAACTAATGTGTAAATTATTTTTGAGCATTCAGAGTATCACATAAAGATTACTTAGACCAGTGGTCGGCAAACTTATTAGCCAAAGAGCCAAATATGAACATTACAACAATTA
>JAGVSQ010001834.1:0-27169 GCA_022683975.1 Rhyacophila evoluta | reverse complement strand
TGTGAATGTATTACTACACAGTTTAGTAGTACTCAAGTAACCGTCACTGTGTTGCCGAGTGGTCGCTCTATAGCGTGACCGTAAAGAGGTTAAAAAAATCTAGAATATCAACAGAATAATAATTACTTAAATCATGTGTTTCCTAATACGTTGTTCTGGTACAGTTTGCCTGCAGTCTGGAGGTTGTCAAGCCAAGACTGATGATTAGAATTGAGGCAAGCCACACATGAACATGACATGTAACAAGAGTCTATCAATCAGATGAACACAATTGTCAACCGTATTGACTAATATGTGGTCAGCTTCAATCCTAACCATTATCATGGATTGACAGTCTCCCAACCGCAGGCAAACTTTAGATGTACAGGTACCATTAGGACGTGTCCTTTAATTACATCAGATATTTTGAAATATACACCTTTTGACAGTGAAATCTATTTACCAATCATATAATACATAGATAATGCTTGATACACTTATCCAAAAGTAAACAGATGATGGAAATGGGCCGTACTTCTTAATATTTCATCATAATATTTAAATACTTTTTCTGACTAGTTTCTGAAGCTATGAATATTCAAACAAAACTGAGTTGATGTGTACGTGATAAATATTGTGAATGTGGAGTGCATGGCTACATACATTATGCTGTAATACCAATTGTGAGAGTCGAATCGACTAAATAACAGGCCCACACGTTTTCTCCATTACAAAGTCGATTACAAGCATATGATAAAGAATCCTATATAGTATGCCCGGATGAATATAAGCTGTGTGATAATAATAAAACACTAATTAAAAAAAGAATGATCTCTATAAATATGAGAATTAGGAGACACCATAACAATGGCGATAAGTGATTCGATAATTACAATTTCAAATCAAAATCTTTGGATTTAATACTGTAGGTTAGATTAGGGTATTACCCAAAAAAATATTTTTTAATGTTGTTAAAAGTGTTTCGAGTAAAGAAAAATAAACGTATTCATCAAAATTAATTAATAAACTTCTATTAATGTTAAAAATTAATAAAAAGTCTTCATCTTTATTGAGTTTTTTCGCCATGAAGATCATTAACCAAAGGATTAAAAAGTAAGTAAAATTCTTTACTGTATTTAAAATTTAGAATCAGAAAAATCTATTTTTTAAGTATAAAATAAATAAATATTCCTTACATCGTCCGACTCAGACAAGTCGACGTTTCCATTGGCATCGTCATCCAGCTGATTGTGGAGCAGCTGGATGGCTTCTAAGCCCTGGCGGTCCTGCTCTGTGAGAGTGCCAGCAAGGCATGTTAGATTTTCACCACATGCTGAACTGCTGCTTCCACCTGGAAAAGAAATAAATTATGATATTAATGATAAAACATCAGTTTTTGAACATTTTTAAACTTTTAAAACATTTGCGGCATCTCACGTTGATTTTTGCACATAAATTGTTTGACCAAATAAGTCTCCATTTTTTCTCATTTTATTTCTTTTAACTTCAGCACACCTGAGTGTGTGGCAACCAAGTCTAGTGTAATTTATAATCAGTTTTTGCATTTGGGTTTTGGTTAGGTTCATCAATTAAAAATGTTTCTTCGATGAAACTATCTATGAAGTATATAGTATTGGATTGCTATGTACAACAAGTTTTTATAGGCAAGGCCACGTCATTTTCAATATCTATGACGGCCAAGAGAATAAAAAAAAACTATAGTACTAACAATGGCGGTAAAACGTAAACTAATAATCATATATACAACTTTGCAAAAAAAAAAAAAAACTCTTATTTATTTGCATAGAGGTTTAAAGTAAAAATCATAGAGTCTGTCAGCCAAAGGTTGAAAAGTACCAACATAGCATACAAAAATATAGCATTTTGTTATTTATTGTAGATAAACTTTATCAAAAGAATATAATTAAGTGGGTATTGGTTTCCCATAAATTATTCTGTGATACTTCACATGATTAGATTATTTTGACATACACACACTCCACGTTGATTAAACGTATCGAATCTATATAAACAAAATGGAAGGTACTTAAACTGGATAATTTTGTTTTGCTATGAAAAGGTAAATGTTAGCAATTAAATAATGTTGTTTAATTTTATTCTTTGGCAATTAGCAACGATAACTTTGCTTTATGATATCAAATATTGACTATCCTACAGTTCATTCGCCCGGTAAAATATGTCTACAAGATCTTAAAATGCTCTCAGTTTGATCTTATAAAATCTCCTACATGGTTATGTGGTGAATTATAGAATGGCAATAATATAATCTGAGAGTATCTGTAGAGAAAGAGTTAAAAAATAATTAACGGTCTTTCAATTTATTATTATTAAATGAGGCTGTTTACTATAGTCGTATTTATACTCTATTCTATATATGTTATTATTTGTGTACTAATTAATTCGGTACATCACATTATTTATCACACCACCTTATTGATAAATCAGCACAACGAATAGGTCAGATAAATATTATGATTTTACTTAATTAATAATATTGGTCGAAGTCTTGCGACAGTATTATTTTTTTAATATGTGTAATATTAGTAACTTTCTTTTTTGTCTAATATCTAATTGAAAGAGTCAATCAAAAACACTTTCTTACTCTTATAGACATTTCTAATTTAAAATAATGGAATAAATTCAAAATGTATGTTACCAAATAAGCATTAAACCAAATTTGAAATACAAATTTCTTGGGAAAAGAATATATGGCCGATGGGCATGATGTTATTTATCTCTTCAACTGCAGTAAAGATTGAAGTTTTTCTTTATTTATCAAAATTACATTGACTTCAATCACAAAAAATATATATGTAGTAAGTTCAGTAAATGTGCATTTAAAATAAATGCTTATTCATTCTGATTTAATTTTTGGTTCTAACAAATTATTAATATCATTAATTGCACGGTTTTAGTAAAATATCAAAATTTTAATATTTATTTAAAATTTAACTGACCATTCTGATGGTGAAAAATTTCAGAATATATCTGTCATTTTTAATACAAATGAATTGGTAAAAGTGATAAATATGTAACATAACATATTGTGACAGTGCACATGGGCAAGTATGTGATTTTCAATTCATTACATGATTTAACATTCACAACAAGAGAATATTTCATACCTATTCAAGGGTAAAAAAAATTTCATTACATATCAATAATAATAAAGCATGGCCAACAATGTAAATTGAATATATAATTTGTTACATTTAAATTCAGTTAGAATAAAGCTATAAGCTACACAATAAAACAGTTATAATAATTATAAAAAAACTCGTATTTCACATCTATTATTATTGAAAACAATGCCATGTCAAAACAACATGCAGGGAATGTGTGATGGGAATAAAAATGATAGGCATAAGAGTAAAAAATTGCCGGACATTTCTAGAAAATTTTGTACTCGTGATATATAGGGAGATTTGAGTTAAAATATATATATTTTCTTTTTATGTCAAAAATACGTAAATTGTTTATAAGTCAATTTTCAAGATCGAAATCAAAAATGACAAGCAAATTTAATTTGGATAAGAAACAATGTCATTTTGTGTGGTATATGATAGAGAAAAAAATCCATACAAATTAACAAGAACTTTTATATTAATCAGAAAAAACACGCAACCACGTCATTCAATCTCATGTAAAAAGATAATTATTAAATATCTCCACTTAGAAGTAGATATTCATAAGCAGAAAACCATCAGTAACCATTAATAATCAATCAAAAATAAGGGAGGGAATCGTTCGGAAAAAGCTTGATACGTAATTTATCTACAGCTAAGCTAAGCCAAATTATAATTGAATTGCACAAAATTACTGACAGCGTGAATATTATGAAATAGATTAAAAGAAAATCCATTTACTTTCGCAGTGGATCTTCACACTGTGTAGATTCATATGCTCAATTTTCGGAGCGAACATGGTGTAAAAATTTTAATTAATAATTATAAACACAGAATAATACAGTGCTTAAGTAGTATTTGTCTGAGGATATTGGGATGGTGAAATCATATTTTAGGAGGCCCGATAATTCTAAAAGGTAAAGCATACTTGATAGCAAACCGTTTTAATGCAATACACTATCATAACTAAAAATCGAATAAAAGTAGAATGATAAAATAACCAAATATTATAATATACTATATTCAACCTGAGGCAGTATAATTTCACATAACCACGCACAATAACAAATTCATGTCGACTATTTTAATTATTATTGGCATAGATAAACATAATATGCACCAGACTTTTTCAATATAAAAAGTGTTTCGTGACATTGACACAAAAAGTTTTCAAAGTTACCTGCCATTTAAAACAGCTACCTACCTGTTCTAGTAGATTTTACTATACCTAACCTCTATGGTAAAATTCAACTGCCAGACGGAATGACTACGGACTTAAGATTAATAATATCTAAACCAAGGATTTGACACATCTTTAAAAAGAATGGCGATACAATTACACACAATAGAGAAATAGATCAATTACCCACGTAGATTATTCAAAACTATTATTGCAATTTTAGATCGAGCTCATAAAATGTTATTTCTTATCTCATGCAGTGAGTCATCAATAAGGCATTGGAGTAAAAAAGAATGGCAACTCGATTACGACTTACGAAATTGACCAAATTGGGCAACAGTAAGAAATATTGCAAATATAATGACAGGTTGGAATATAGAGCGCCGATTATTTGTGTTTAGCTTTTGGTCACAAGTCACAAGGGCATGTAGGTGTATTTATAAGTTAATATTATGCAAGAAAAACATAGGATATCCGCGATACTAGCGATCGAAAACGGTATCTTGACAGCTGCTGTCATAGGTCGCTGAGAAAATAATATAATAAAAACATCGCGTATTATGAAAAAATTGCTTTATCATCTAAGTATCCGATGAGAAATAAAAACCAAAATTAGATGACACATTGTGGCTTAAGAGATAACGCGGCAATCAGTAACAAGGGCCAAGAAACAGTCAACGGCCGGAGTTCTACAAGAATTCTATATCTACTTCATTTTACTGCGTTCTGATTAGACGATAAGTTACGAGCATATAATATTAATAATTTGTAACTCACTGCTGTCGTGTAATGCCGCGTGAGAAACAGCATCACTGACTAAAGAGTATGTGGAAGTCCTATGGGCACTTAACACTGGGGTTGAGGACCATTGTACCCTTCTTGGCCCTTCGCGGCTATCCTCGACCTTGGTCACTTCACTGTCACATTTATAGATATGGATCACAAGAAGACACCAATAAAAGACACCTTTTATACGCATTGTATATTATACACTCTAATCTCGTAGAACTAAAACACACGACACAGGGCTAACACAACTAAGACACATAATTCAATATTATTTTAATTCAACGCTTCATCATAAACGCCAAACGTCCGCGGATACTTGCGAATAAATTTTATTGCGGCTAGGAAAATCTTACGTTCAAGGTTGTCATACAATAATATTGTAGGTACACATCCTACTTCGCTCGCCACTTGCGAGTGTTGCCAGAAATTCTTCTAAATATCCTGAATATTGTATATAAATACGTGACGTCACAGCGCCCGGGGAACTGTCAGAATATAGCGTTAGAGACGTACATTACAAAATCAAGCAATCAAGGAAATGAAAGATTCAAAAACTTTCATGGTGTCATTTTAACAATTTTAATACTGTGCGTCCATTATATAATGATAACTAGCCATAACCTATCCCCAATCAATGAGACATAACTAAATAATTTCATTTTTAAATATAATTATAAATCTTAATACTCTTTTTCAATTGAATATGAATTGAATAAAAAATAAAAGATACTTTTTTGATTACATTTCAATAAAAAGCAGCACTGGCTTAGTAAGATTTATTTTACTAAAACCCCTAACTTACTACAAATTTCTTTTTCTGGCAGCTCCTTCACTGTCAAATCGCCGCTTGCTTGCTTGCTTCGGTGCAATTTGTAATATTATAGTGCCATCTATATAACACGCGCTAAACTTTGACACCGTTTCTTAGCACTATAGGAAATATCAGAATAATAAATTCAAATAAATGGTTTTAAAAACCTCTATCTTAGAAATACTTATTTGAATTATTTTTATTAGGTACTAAAGAGCACACAATTTGCAAACCAAAAACAATATACTATCTAATAATTCGTATGTCAGAGAAATATGATAGCAAGACATTACTTTTTTGTGTGAGGATAGGAAAGCAATAAAAAATATGATTGCATGCCAAAATTACTTATTTGAGTTATTTTTTATAAATTAACATGAAAAATATTCTATTATTATATATTCTTATATATTCTATCTATTATTATTATCTATTATTATATATTCAATTAAGTACTTCATTGCATGTAATCAATATACTATGTTTTAGAATATTAAAAAATAATAAATAGACAAATTAAATATTTTGAAGGAATTTATTTTCATATTTTATATTATAAATTATTATCATTATGTATAAAAATATACTTTTAATAAAATACATGAACACCTATTTGAGGTATAAAATACTAATCAGTCGTGAACTGTTTGATGGTCATCAAATGATAGAATCACACATAATATTATTAAAAGGCCGTCAGGAATGTCATTTTTTTAAAGATTCATTATACATATATATTTTTACTAAGACTAACTGGTCGAAAATTAAAGCATTTATGGATTTTTGCAATATGAAGATTTTTTCAGAATAATAAATTAACTATCAACAAACAAACAGCTCGGCTCATTAGGCATCCAGCCATGCATTTTTGAAGTTTTTTTAATCTTCATGCAGTTCTGGGATCATTATTTACTATATATAAAACAAATTTATTCCAGCAACCGTTGTCTATTTTCTTAAACTCAGATTTGATGGTTTGGCACCTTGTATTTTTCGAAGTAGAATCTAAAACAAAATAAAAAGAAATCAAGTAAATAAAATTATTAATTTAGTCATAGTGTATAATAATATAAGAAAGACAACTTAACAGCAAAATATATGTAAATCTATAACTACGAAATAAATCAAATGTTTTTAAGGGCTCATAGACAACATAATATAATTATCGTATAGGTAAAATTAATAATAGTTGATAGATATTTCGAGTAAAAAAATATGTTACCAAGTTATCGTGTTGAATCCTCTCCTGGGCCCGTTTCCTTGTTATTGTGGCGCTAGACGAACGAGACGAGACTTGACTAGACGACGCGGTCGGCTTTTTTGTGTTTCGACTTTTCAGGATTTTCTTCAGCAGGATGTGATTTTCCCTTTCAATTTCTTTGCTCCTGTCATTCGTGAATGACATGTTAATTCGATTGTTCTGCTTTCCAACTGAACCGCTTAGGAAAAAAAAATTAAAATATTAAATAAATTTATCAGATAAACCATGAATACACATATTATTTGGTATTTTTTAAGCCACGTTCACTCCGAAAGTGGTGCTCATCGACCACTGTGAAGATGTCCACGCAGAAAGTAGAGTGTATGGATATATATGTGAAGATATGTATTGTGATAGAATATTTTCCCGAGAATAGCTTGTTAACCCAATACGAATCCACTCTTGCATTTTTGGATTTTAAGTCCGGCAGATGTGGGAATCGACCGCAAATTACACGGATGCCTGGCCCCGTCACTCCGGTGGCGTAGTCATTTGTAAGGTAGGGGTCTTGGGCTTTGACATACTTAAATTCTCAAATTCGACAAGATTCCCAGCAAGCAGGATGAGCGATTGATTATTAATCAACCTTGGTGTGAAAACATTCTTTTGAGTAAATCACTACATTGCATAAACCTATATTTGCTCTACTTTCAGACTTGAGACGATAAATAAAAAATAATTAATTTCATGGCACCATGTAAACAAATCCTTACAGACATTATTTTATCGAGTAGGTGAAAAGTTGATATCGTAGGCAAACAATATAATATACATTATAAAATGACTGATGGATCTTTATTATTTGTATACACAAAACATGTAATTACGGATATTCTTTGTCTAGAAAAAAAACATCAAAAAATAATATATTTAGCATTTTTTTTTTTCCCTGTTGGTGGACAACGATCCCATCTGAAGCAGTGGCGTAACAATAATAACTTTTTATGGAAAAATCCAATAATTTAACTATACATTTAATAAACCAAACATATTTTCTGTACGCTTGTCTATTACGTTTTATCTGTCAAGCGACTAAAATGCCGAAAACTGTCATTCGCCCAAACAAGAAATAAATAAATTAATATATCGAATTAAAGTTGTCGGATACGATAGAAAGTCGCAAACGAGACGGAAGTAGATTTTTTTTAATTTTCCCTTTATAAGGAATTTTGAGTAGGTATACATTGAGAGGGCCATGTGGAAGATTTCTCTGCATGATTTTCAGCAATTTGATGGATGGAACGTATCTACCATTTGTATATGGGCGCCGTATCTTTTTACCTCTGTGTCCTTTGAAACCCACCCCCCGTGTAAAAGTAGAATCGGATATATTCAACCGAACGTCGCTTTAGTATTGGTTTATCGTGTTTTCAATTAATTAGTTAGTTTATACAATATTTTATACTGTGATTCTATTTTTTCATGATACAACAATCATTTGGCTTTAAAAATATAGCTGACATACTTTCGTGTAATAACTTGTATGTATTTAAACGATCTTTGTTCTTCAATCAAATCCTGGGCTCTTCCATGTCAACATCATCAAAAGCCCGCGGAATAGCCCCTCCAATGCACGCCTATGAAGCACATGACACAATATCGATTATACATTTATAACCGACAAAAATTCATAAAAAATGTAGCACCGCGGGGACAGTAAATGATACGAGGAAGAATAGTTGTCTGCATTGAATATACATATACATTGATATACCTTCATACATGTACATTATTCATTTTGAATATTGAAACTGGGTAAAACGTATTATGGCATAAACATAATCCATCACATATAATACGATTAAAAATATTGATATTGTGGTATGGTATTACATTTAAACTTTAAATATAAAAATTACTGGAGTCGTTGCAATGGTCGAGTGGGTAAACATGTGCGATTATAAATCGCTTAGTGCTAAATGCCGCGGGTTCGAATCACGCGAATTTATAAATATGAATTTGATTCAAAATATATTTAAATGCAGGAATGCGCCGTAATTTCCGGCATTTTCATGGAATAAAAATTATTAACAAAAAAAACAAATAGTACGAAAATTGTTGATACGACGAATAGGACACTAATTTACAAAACACACACAAACTCGTATTACCTGTGAGATGAACTAACTCTGGAAGGTGCCCTCTCAATGATTTGTACATTTTCGGCTTCCAATCTTGGTTGAAGAAGTTGATGATGAAAATGATGGGCACTTTGGTTTTGTTGCCAACATTGTGGAGTTTTTGGTCCATTAATAGCAAATTTCACATCACCATCGCGCTTTGAATGACTTTCGGGTGAATTATTCTTTTTTGAAACTTCTTTCCTTGCAGCGATTGACGGTTTATGTTGAATTTTAATTGGCTTTAAAGAATTTACGTCTACTTCTTCTACGTCATCTTCGAAATCATCAGAGCTGTAGTCGTCTTCTATGTTGTTTGGAAAATTTCCGTACTCCTTATTTTCATTGTCTCCTGTCGAAGTTTCTTTTGTTTTTATTGTCAAATCGTCCTGACGGATTTCGCTCACTTCAAAATTGAAATCTCCTGAATCATTACAGTTGTTGTTTTTGATTTTACATTTGAATTTGTTAGTGATATTTCCCATATTTTTTAAATCCACCGCAAGCGAATCAATTTCATTGTTGTTTTCTTCTATCAGTGTTGTTTTTTTATGGACTCGATTCGCAATACCTCCATTTATATTTATATGCCATATCGCTTCCGGCCCATCTTCTAATGTCGATCTTTCATGAATGAAATCATTATCCAACGACATAATAACAATTTAAAAACTGCATTACAAAGGATGGACGGAATGTTTTTTTACGGGCGATATTTTGGTTCGGCGGAACTGTAATAAAATTAATAGAAATATGTCTAGTATAAATATACAAAATTGCTTACTTAAAAGATTTCGATAGATTAATAATTCAATTTAAAAAATAGTTTCTCCTTGGAGATATTTTTACTGTCAGACATTTAGCAAATAAAGCACGTTGTTCATGCTCAATTTCAACCAATCCGAAAAAAATAATATCTAGTATCTGTTTACCCATAAAATATTAGATTATATTCCTAAAACACTAAATAATATACAAAGTATGTTTATGAACAACTTACTTCTGACTGCTTACTATTCAATATCTATATGACAACGAATAAAATTGCTTGCGTTAGTATGAAGATATCGATTATTTTCGTTGCGTTGGAGCTAACAAACAAAACTCTCGGCGACGTACCGATTTCAAATGCCCACGATGAAATTTTACCGCTTAGTTTTGACAGGGCAACCACCTGCAACCGCGTGATGAAAATATATTTTCCGTGTTTCCGATTCTGTAGTGTGAAGCTAGCAAGCAACGATAGATTTCATATTTTTTAGCAAAACCTTCTCTATTGTCTTAAAATGTAGGCTTGACGACGATTTCACTGTTATTTACTACGCTGGAAATAATATTACATAGTCATAAAATGTATCGAAATATATATCAACGTCGACATTAGCAATTATTGCTAAAAGTACCCCTCCCTGCTGTACTTGAAATATCAAAGTATACAAGTGCTTGGATGATGTCTATTGTGCTGCCAACTAAAGAAAGAATTTTTAAGACTTACTTAAATAAGATATCTAATCAGAACTTTTGCCTAATTATTATTAGTGCGTAATGTGCAATTGGATTGTCATCGGTAGCAATAAAATTTCTTATAAACGTGATACTGATCATTATATATTTTTTGACCTCCTCATCTTAGACTATAAATGTGTGAAAAAATGCTTTTTATTCTTAACAGCTCAGATTAATCATTCACCTTTTTTATTATTTGTTAAATTTATGAGTATTTTGTTTTCAATTTAACAGAATGGCAATACTGTGGTCAAATCTTCCCTCTCGTTCCCGGTCGCCATCTCTGTCTCTCTTCGACGACATCTTGAACCTCGGGCACGATCGCAGCGCGTTCTTGCGTCGCCCATCTCGCCCGTTAGCTTCTACTAGTTGTGATAACGTTTTTTCGTTACAAGTGTATCTAAACATTCAAGATTCCGCCGAAAAACCGAAGCCAACCCAGTGGGTGGCTTTCACAGGTAAGCACAAATATTGCACAATACCGTACCACCTCCACCTTGCCTTGCGAGGGTTTTCGCCTGCAAATTTACAACAATGTTTATGTTATTGTGAAAATGTGTCACTGAAATCGATCGCACTACTTTAAATGGCTGTGTCATATATTGCTAAGAGTTCACCGCGTTAGGTTTTTGTATTTGATACGAAATTTGCCTTGTACTAAAGCATATCGAGTTTCATGGATTTTGATCAGATGTAGATTTTGATAAATCACTTGGTTGGTAACGTGACATACGTAGTTATTTATGACTAATCTTGAATGATAAGAAACTTCGCGATGCTACGCGTCACGGTTAATTCGCAATGATGGAGTTATTATACCGAGAAAATCATATTCGATAAAAAATCTTGGCCAGTAAAACGGTTTTCTTGGAATATCTCAAGCTTGGCGGCAACAAGAATCACCTTTAACCTTTGGTCATCATAATGTCAAATCCAACAGCTGAGTACGTACCCAATGCTTAATTAATTGTCACCATAAACACACAAGGAACGGATTTCATAACGCACAAAACGCAAATGTGATTTTTCAGGGACTTACTGTCTCAAGGCCACTTGATAATACATGTCGAAAACCTGACTAAAACGTAAATAAACATTTGTGATATTTGCAGATTGTACCAATTGGGTCGACTGTGCTCAGTAAACAAATCGATATGCATTTTTATGATTTCTTTAAAAAAATCTTTCATCTGCTTACAAAATATTTTCATAATACATATTTGAGTCCCATTTTATCTTCGTAGACTGCCTGTTCGTAACTGCTACGGGACTCCGAAACATTTAAAAAAAATATATTTTGATCATAAATGTAACCTTATTTGGTTAAATATATCATTTACAAAATTTCATGTGCTTCAAATATGTATTATACACATGTATTTATCATATAAATTTGCTTATTTGTGCTAGATATTGCAAAACGAAATTCGTAATTCGTTGCCATAAATATAATTTTGAATACCGATTTTTTTTTATGGCGAATCCAAATTCACGTTGCGGTGCTAAAAAAAATTAGATTGATATAATTCTCGATCCGAAATTATACTCTCGAAATTTGCAATCTCTAGTTATAAATGCCAAAATTTTAAAACATTTTTTTCCGATTTTAACACCAGTTTGTGATTTTCTTTGTAAAATAGCATATTACAATAATGTAATTATTATCTATCAAGCAACTATAGCCTTCCGTAGTTCAATGAATAACGTATTCAGTTTTAAACTGTCTTATGATAGATAAGATCATCTGTACTAGTCTTCAACCACTGAATCAACATTGTTTATTGCAGCATTGAGATATCAATAGCATAGAAAAGTGTTTGGTCGGAAAGTAATCCTCTGAAATATGTAAACATTACTAAACATTGGAGATTTGCATTCGAGTGAAATGGTGATGTCGTGTCAATTATCGGTAAAATGAATCCATATTGCCATTCGTACGCCGTTGCTGTGATATGTACGCACAGTGCCAGCTATTACGTGGGTAGAAGAATATTGTAGGTTTTCTTAAAAAAAAACAATTGTACATGACAATGGAAAAAGTGGATGTACAATAGAACGCAGCAAATTCGTCGTTATTCCACAATGGGTGGGATGTTTCATATCAGCTGTAACAACATTAATGTGCAATTATTATTCGGTATCATTTACTGTCCATTAACCGTATTGTTACAATAATAAGAATCAAAATAACCCACTGGACAGAAACTCGTTAATTTTAACTCACACCTTGCTGTGGTAAAAGCCGCAGTGCCGAACTCCAAGCGGCCAGTTAAAAATGTATGTTATAAATTCAATCTATTCAAACTGCAAGATCAATTATATTAATTAGCCATTAAAATCATTTTATTGTATATTAAAAGTCGAATAATATAAAATAAGAAAAGAAAAAATAACGGCAGAAACACTGCCGACATTTCAAGACAGATATCATTTATACACTGAGCCATCTTGATAAGCCGTTTATAGTTCTCCCTCTCTTCCCATCCGAGATACAATGACATTGAAATCATACGAGTTTTTATATGAAATATATAAGATACGAAGACCTTGCAATCCGAAAATTTGGAGAAATACAATAAAATATAAATACTGATCACTCCCTATCCATCACAAGAAGAGTTAAGAACATCAATGATTCAATTAGCCATGTTTCAGTAAGGTATTTTTTTTAAATGGTCCTACCACTTGAGTCTTGCATATTACCGCTTTTAAATGCAACTGGATACAACATATAGCTCTTTAAAAGTCGCCGAAAGAAATTGATTATTTCAAAGAATATTAAAATACATACTGCGTCACATTTTCTGCCGATTCTTATTTCCCGCGCAGCCGAGAAATTTCGCAGACCACTGGTCTACGAAAAGATAACGCGGGACAGTGACAGGAAGTGAAATTTTCGTCACATTCTGCACAGTAGGCTGTATTCGATATAATTTTGCAAGATCGGCCTTCACCCAATATTTATTTATTATCGGTTTACACTCACGTTAACTGGCAACTTCCTAAATTCCTTGAAATGATTCAATAACTCCGCCCGAGCTGATAAATAAGATATGCTTACAATAAAAAAATATTTGGTTTTATAGAGAGTTGAATTGACACTTCTAATCTTTTTAATTCGTGGGACTTTTGAAACTTTATTCATCGTTGAGAATATGTCGCGAATTTCGGTCAAGGTATAATTTATTATGGTCGAGGAGCAGTGATGATTTTATATATCGCCAAAATTTGAATTCTATATGCCCCAATTAAATACGAGACGAAATTCTCATTGCCATATATATCAAAAGGAATAGACAATAAAACATTGGCAGTATTTTTATTACTTGTATTCATCGCCTGAAACTCGCATATGCTTCGTAATTTTAACCATTCGACTGCTAAACAGCGATATATCGTCGTTCCTGATATCAGCGAGAAATACTAAGAAAGATTGTTTTGCGTCTTTACGTCTAGCCTTTTTTATATTTGACGCTTTGATTATGCAAGATAATTAATTAATTCTAGCTTCTGTCCTAAGATTTTCATAAACATCGTTTACATATAAAAAAAACTCTTTCAATTAAGTGATATTGAGAATTAAAACTGAGCAGATGCCGGAGATGAAGAAAAAGAAATAGGTATGGCATTCAGGTTGACGAGAAAAACCTCTTAAATTTTTTAAATACATGAAATCAGCTGCTAATCAGAAAAAAGCTAAAAATTTACACCTCGTGTTTAAACCAAACTTATAATGAGAGTCAACCGTGCTAAGAGCTCTATTGCTATAAAAAGGAAGAGCATGTACTCGTTGTCTTCAATATAAAAGCAACTTTTGGTATTATTTTCTCTGCGTATAACAGATAGAAGACAGACAAAGAAAATAAATTCAAAAATTATAAATCATCAAGAATCCTTAAAATTGAATTAGATAAATCGTTCATAATGAAATCAGCCAGCATTTCTTTGACAACATTAAGTATTAATGGTTTTCACACCAACAAATTCAAAATATCTCATTATGATTCTATTTGCAAACACATACCAGCAACGGGGTTAATATAAAATTCTTTACCATTAAGCCTGTGACCCCGTAAAGAAGACATTGATGCTTTGGTCTTCTGATCGATGGATTGCGTGTTAAAATTCGCACATTATAAAAACAAATTCTTAATCGTATGAAGGTACATTCACACTGGAATTAGATGCCCTAATATTCCACCTGGAAGAATGGTAGTATATCCTTGTCATCATCAACACTGTCTTAATTCACGGTGTTGTGATTAATTTCTCTGATTTTGTTTTTCTTTACAACACGCGTATGGCATAAAAACACATACACAAAAGATAACACTTGTAAAACGTTTTACTGTCGATTTTTAACTATATTTCCTAATATAATAATTGCACTTGTGTATTGTTGATTCCACTACTACTACCTTGATTCTTAAAACCAAAACAATCTCGCGTGTTTCCCCTTGCCCGTGTTTGACCATCGTTTTGCACGCGTATTTCTGATACGTAGAGGTTAAAAAAGTAACTAAGAAAATGGGCACATGCGAGTAATATTAAGTAATTTTGTTGATATGCATAAATTTATTTTTGTTTTTGAGAAGCAATAAGTTTGCGGAGATGTCGCCCGTAACAAGACGTAAACAATTCGATGTTTTGTTTTGTTTTCAAAATTTGAACTTTGTTCCTCTTTGATATAATATAATTACACTGACATCATCGAAGATTTGGCCCATTTCACGATGGGTTTTCTCGATACATCATTTTGTCATACTTATTCGTATCACGTGTGTGTGATTATAATTATGTTTTTCATCACACATATATTAGTCATTACAATTCTTCTTCTTCATTGCACTCGTACTAAGTTGAGTGTCTACCATGTTGGATAAAGTCACATTACATGCAGCTATCCAATCTTATAAACTTAATGTATTATGCATATTCCTTTAGTTTTCGATTACCTACAACTTGCATTTCCATTGTTGTAAGATTGTCATAAATGACTTATTAATATAAACATATTGTAATATTACTTTCTCTTAACCCTTTAATATAGTGCCTATTCAGGTTAGCATCTTTTCGTCTCATTTTTAAAGTGTGTAGTTTTTTTATTATCAAACAATGCTTTGTCCTAAAATGCGGTAGCGTGGTTGGTAGCGTGCGCGCCTAGCAATCCAGGGAATGAGGGTTCGATTCCCCATCTGTCGGTTTTTTAAAATTCAAAATACAGGACTGAATACACTGTGTTGAGCAATTGTCGAGACAAACAATTCTCGTAAAAAAAAGATCTGTCAAGACGTCTTCACATTGCGAAGATCCATATACTCCACTTTCGGAGTGGATATCTTCAAACTGTAGATCCATATGGCTCACTTTCGGAGCGAACGCATGGTATAAGAAGAAGAAAATAGATAGACCTTGTCATTTTATTTCTATAATATATAGCTGTCTACATTTTCGGACTATTTCGTACGGAGTATTTATAGGTTACCTCCCGTCTTTAATCTTTGTTATTTGCATAAATGTGAAAAATACGAAAATGATTAAACAAAATTTAACCACTGATTGTGCTAATATTATTGTGTGGTTAAAATTAGTCTAAAACACGCTTATTGGTGATATACGTTGTGTTTGTGAACACTTGAAATGAGAACAGCCGCCGGATTCGAATCGCCGACCGCTTTCAAATCTGACTAAATCCAACGAGTTTCCCGCAGTATCGAACGCAATTTCTGTTTTAGGTATCTCTACGCATACATCTCTGAGAATCGGGTGACCGTCGCGATAATGGACAAGCGCCGGAAAAATGGGGTCGACGAGGGCGTGGCCGAAGGCAGGGTCCGCAAGCCTTTCGACAAAAAAATCTACCGCATGAAGAAATACAGCGACAAGTACAAGCTGGATAAATGGGAAGAGAGCAGGCGCAAAGCAGTGCTGAAAGAATATTATCAAAACACCAAGAAAGATCAGACAGCCGGCAAGTATAAACCTTTTGATTTCGACTCAGTCGTGCCTGAAAGGGAAACTAAAGACGAAGAAGATAACGATGAGAAAATTCCTAGTAATAAAGAGTTAAAACAGCGCAGAAGAAATTACGTGATGCACCCTGACCTATTAGCTAAGGAGACGATGCGCCCTTATAAGTTGGCCGGCTTGGAGCTTAAACGACTGAAGGAACAAAAGTTTGCGGAAAAGGCAGAGGTCGCAAAACAGCGTGAAGAGGCGCTCACGGAGTACAAACGGAAAAAAGCAGACAAGTTTAAAAAGCTCGGCAGGAAGAGCAAAAGCGGGCAGCCTCTCATGAGGGACAGAATGCAGATGTTACTGGAGGCGGTGCAGAATGCATGTCAGAAGTAGTCAGAGAATAAATTTGACAATGGCAGCGATTTGCAGAGTGTTTTTATGTTTGGACTGCAGATAATGTCGGATATCTAATTAATGTGTTTCTCATTATTGTACGCTGGATAGAGAGTTGTCCTAGCAATTTGACGAGCCTGCGTTCGAACTCGGTTGACTGGTTTTCATTGTTTCATTCTAATTACTAAATTATCTGACAATATAAATGCCATTAATATAATAACTAGATATTAGCATACAAGCGGGGGATCTTGATTTTCGGCAGCTGCTGTTGAATGTGTTATATTTGGAATATCGAATCTATTAAACATTTTTAGTGAGAATAATATTGTATTGGCGATTAGAGAAAAACGAGGTGATATTGTGACAAATTTATGATACCGGTTAGGTACAATTCAAGTACAGATATATATTGTAAATGTTAGATGAGTTTCTTGTTTACAAATTGATATTACTATGTGTTTTCGTACTTTTATAAAAGCGTTTAAAATGATAAATAGAAGCCTCTCATGTGAACAGTCTGCACATGCAATCGATAATAATCACTGTTGTGTACACAAATTACGTATGATGCCACAAAATGTTATTTATTAACAAAACAGTATACCTAATCACGCAAACACGTGATGGATGCGAGTGAGTGAGGATCCACGGACTCGTTGAGTAAACATCGAAGTTCTCGGAATTTCGCTTACTGCATTATTTTTATGAGAGGAAATTCAATAAATATATCTTTATTACTCCGATGTTGTAGTCATTTTTAAAATCCTTCTTCGAGCACTAAAATTCCGTGGGTTATTTTAAGTAAATAAGAAGAAAACTTTGCCGTTTCATTTACTTTCAAATAAAACTAAACAAAAATAGTGGGAATACGTTGGCAGATGGCGGATTTAATCTCACACAAATCAAATATTTACCGAACATTAAAATGAGTAACTTTTATCATATAAGCTAATTACAATATTTGTTCACGTTTCATTCCGCACTTCATTTGTTGACAAGTCTTCGTGGGCTTATTATCTCTGTATAGAATATCTCCGCAAGTGTTTTCATGATCAAACTTTTACATGAAATATCCTAATAAACTAAGACAGCTTTATTCTATAATAAGAGGAAGTTATAAATATATATTATTTACGTTCAGTTTAGTCTGCATCAGCCACCGAAATCATGCTCTTTCAGTTGTTACTATTATGTTTTAGTTTGAATATGGTTAACTTGGAAACTTCATGATTTTGATTATATTAAAAATTAAATTTGTTCGTTAATGAATTTATTGTCTCCGAAGATATGTTTTTAATTGTCGTTTTCATTTGGGGAAGCCATCGCCTGATTTTATAAAATGAGTAATCTCATCGAGTCGTGTGATAACTTTATGTCTTTTAAATAAGAGAATGTAACCAATTATACAATAATGAGCCTGTGACAAATTGCTCAGGTAATATTATAACGCTTCCGATTGTATTTTTGCTTCTCTGTTTTTGTTGAGAGGTCATTTACTGTCATCTTATCACTTGTGGTTTTGTGTTAATTGACATAAGTCAGAATGTATTGCTTTACTGAGAAATAAACGACATTTTTTTCTTAAATTATTACTCGTATTTTATTTTATTGGCGTCTTGATTGCGTTGAGGTCGTCTTGTGGGCTCAAGCTAACCGTATTTTATTTACATCTCCCGATTACACTGTGTGCGCATTTTTTTTGTATGTGCAGGCTTCTCAAAAAAACAAGTATAGGGATTGCAAAACGAAATTCGAAACTCACATTATTTTGAATTGCGATAAACGCGAGCTACTAGGTACGAAAGTAGAATTATGGGATCGAAAATTGGATGTTTCCCGTTTTTAGGCCTCGTCATACTTCGGCATTTCTACTTTCGTACCTAGGTAGAACGTAAATGGTCAATTTTGAGGAGACCTCTAATTATCAATCTTTGTCCACGCGCACAACCTATTACTTCTGGATTTCTAGCATCTTCATCTGTGGTAGGGTTGGTTATTGGAGGAATGAACATCTCAACAATTGCTAATAAATTCCTGTATCTTGCTCATTCCACATCTATGGTTGCGAACCTTTTACAGTACTCTTCTTACGAACGTGTCCATCACTCTTGTTCATGTTTCACGGTACGGATCTAGAAATGGTTTTTTTGTGACACAGCCACCCATTGCAAAACAAAGTTCTCTTTTTGATTCTGCTTTCAAATTACGATTTTTTTATCTTCTCGAAATTTGGAATCTCTAGGCACAGTGATCGATAATCGAGCTTTGCCAGAATTGAAATTTATAATATTTTTGTTTTCTTTTATACTTATATATATATATAAACAATTATAAACTCTTGGTAAATATAATATAGAGAACTCATATTGCCTCAAAATACTGTTATAGTATCTAGAAGATTCATTATATTTTGATATAGATATCTCCGATTTGACTTTATTTTGACTTGACTTGACAGTGCGATAAAAAGAGACCAAGCAGACTAAGTGAATAAAGTGCTAAGTGCTCGACTGTGGAGGTCTCAGTTTCAGATCCGCTAAACGCGTAAAAATGCTTATAATGCGAGTTAAAATGTAGGACATGCATGCCCAGTAGTTTTTTTTAACCATTAGATGGCAACCGAATTTTATGGCTGAATGCAATCCGTCAAAAATATTTTTTTACACTGTAAATTCATACACGTAACATGTTTCAGATCGAAAACTATATAAAATTAAATACACCATATCTTTATAGCAGCAACCTACCCAATTCCATCACTTTTTATACCATGTTTGCTCCCAACGTGGAGTATATGGTTGAAGATATCCACTACGAGTATATGGATATCCGCAATGTGAAGACGTCTTGACAGATTATTTTTCACGAGAAATATTTGTCAAACAATTACTCAACCCAAAATGGGCATCCAGTACTGCATTTTCGGATTTTTAAAATCCGACAGATGTGGCAATCGGACACGCATTCTCCGGATTGATAAGCGCGTACGCTACCAACTACACTATCGGAGAGATTATTTACTATGTATTATATTAGTGGCATCACAAATTTGCATGCTTATTGTGCGTATTAGTTAAACTAGTAATTTGCAAATTAAAGAATACGTTGAAATGGTACGGATAATAATTGGCAAACGCGGTGCCTGGATGGAGCGTTTGGCCGTGATACCAACGCGTATGATAGCCCGCCAATTGCCCATCACGGATGTTCTGAATTTGTTCGCTGACATTGCGACCTTCCCGTATTATCTGCCGGCTGAACACCTTCTTGACCCAATCGATAAACTTTTTTCGGCGGACATGTCTAGATACCTCTCGAAGATAGCAATGTTTATTCCCAATTCTCTATATCTTAACGATTTGAAAAATTACGACTCGAATAATATAGGCTTTATCGGCAATCGGTGAAAATAAAAATGACAAATTGTGCGTAGACATTAACTTATTAGAAGTATGGCCGCACATGTGCGTCCGCCCTGTCGCATTAATTTCATAGCAATTTTATTTTTAAATAACATGTTAAAATTTCTTTCAAAATAAATACTAGATAGATCTATCAATGATAAGTGGAAGTCATTACAACTATAAAATTTATTTTTATGCTAGAAAGAAATACATAAACATTTCGAAAAATAAGTTTGATTTCATTATTGAAAAATTTTCCTTACATTCTTTCGATATGTATTATGTTTTGTAAAGAAACGAACGATTATCTGTGTTGCTATTCATAAAAATGCATAAGACTCCATATAAATCAGTCCTACGTGTTCAAATTTGTTCTCAAGTGTTCCTTTGATTCCAAAATGGGAGTTGCCATATGTGTTAATGTTACACACATTCTTACCAATTTGGAAAAAAACTATTTAGTTTATTTTGTTCATTGTTTGGAATAACTTTACAATTGTCTTCATATCATTTAATATCTTATTACTAAAGCTACTAAGCTACGTACCACTATTTAAATTTCGTTTTGTAATATAAACTTTCAAACACCACAGTGCATTTTTTTGGTCAAATCGAGCATGCTAATATTAAACATTAATAATAATTGAAGAATCCATATCAATGAATTGTAGTTTATATCAAAAGCGCGTAGGATCACCTAGAATTCACACAAGCGATTGTGCATGCAAACTTGAACGTTTGTAACAAGCTGTAGTATTGTATTCACTACTCGAACCTCGTCGTGGGTCGAGTTTAACGCAGCCAAAATATCGGATTTGCAAAAGGCATATTTAGCTGGCAACGCCTCAATGGGGTTGTGAATATATTATATTTTCGTACTGTCTATTCAAAACTGGGTCAATAGAATTATGACTAGAAAAAACAACCTAGTTATCCTTGATATTCATTTTGTTAGCCTGCGCAGTTGAACTTGGTTATAAGTTGAATGTCTATCGGCGTGTTCATTCAAGAAGGCAAAATGTATCTTATCTGGCAATCTATAATTAATTCGCGGAAATGATTTTAAATACGTGTATTTTAAGTGCATTTACATATTTGTCACGTAGCAATGAAATTAGCGAAATATTACTAGTTGCTAATTTATTGTAATGTTAATTGCATGGACGGTATACTCTCGATTTACTGGGATTGGCACTTAGTGTTTCACGTAAATCAATTTCTTGATTCAAAAACTATCCGCTTGTCACGTAGCAAATAAATTAGTTGACTACATCCTTATCAGTCGTTAATGCATGTTTCAAGACATTATAAACCATTAGCAAAATCTAGTATTAATTCTTCATTAGAAATTGTCTCCTCTTTATTGGTACAATGCAACATAACCCACGAGTAAATATTATATTTTCATATATCGTCACCGTGAATTACAGATGCGGGTAGATGAGTCGCCCTTTACGCTATTGTTAAGCTATCAAACTAATCAACTACTACAATGAAGCTATATTATTTTCCAGAATGTTCATGTATAGCTGCTTACGGCGGTTTGAAAATTTCCAGAAAAAAAATCTTACCACAAATGGTTTCTTAAAAAAAATATTTATATGTATGACGAGAATAAACCCAAAAAAGAACCCAGACATCGTTATTGCAATTTTTGGCGATAAAAAATGAATTATGAAAAATTCATTTTTAAATAAAAATATTTTTAATGAAAATGAATTTAAAGTATACATCCATAATTTGGTTTACGTTATTTTTAATAAATATTTACAATATGCAAGTGCATTTGAATACATTTCTTCTTATACCATGTTCTTTCCCAAAGTGGAGCATGTGTATCTACACAGAGTGAAGATATGTGTATCTACACAGAGTGAAGATATCCACGCCGAAAGCGGAGTATATGGATTTTCACAATGTGAAGACGTCTTGACAGATTATTTTTCACAAGATCACATTTTTGGATTTTTTTAAATCCGGCAGATGTGGGAAACGAACCCGCATACCCCGGATTGCTGGGCTCGCTGCCGGGGAGACAATATATCACCCTCGTTTTATTTATTTAAAAACAGTTAACAAATTTTTCAGTCGGTGAAATCGGTTAGCCGAATTAGGTAACCCTGTGATGCTATCTTTACAAATTGTTTTTTATTATGATTTTTCGTCAATTTACTGTTCAATATATTGATTAATAATGTCATACATTTATTATATAGCTGCCATATTCGAACCTGTATCTCTTCTAGTGATTCACGAATTCAGTCACTCCACTACTGAGGTGATTTATAATAGAATGCATTTTTTTCACACGTTTTAAAATGCAGCAATATTAAGTAAAATAAATATATATTGTAATAATAAAACCAATTTAAAGATTATGTCAACAACGGCGTTTCCCGAACTTTTTTAAACTCGAGTATTTAAAACTAAATTGGTCGCTAAGTATCATATTTTCACTTGGATCCTGTGATGGAAATTGACTCGAATTACAGCGATATGTCAGATTTAAAATATGTATAAGCAATGCATATTAGACGAAATGTTTTATTTCAACCAAAAATTTTACTTACTTCAGAAAAATGTCATTATTGCGTTGCTTCACGATCTCGGTGAAACATAGTTTGAGAACGTCTGAGTGTGTATTGTTAATCTAAAAAATATATATCGAATGACCGTTTTATGTCAACAGCTACAAAATTAATATCGACAGATTACACACTGAATTTTATCTGTGCAGGCTTTTTTATAAACGTCAGTAAATTAACACTCAGCTTTTCCTACACGTGTTTACGTTTTCTGTTTCACTTTATAACGTCGATTGTTGGTATCCAATCAAAAAATCATAATATTTAGTCTAGTTATTCAAAACAAATCTTTAATAGATTAAAAAATTCTTAATGTAAAGCAGGTATGGCCAAACAAAATTGCCCCGCGGGCCGCATTGACGTCGTAAATTTTTCCAAAAATAAGAATACATATTTGCACATTTTTTGTTTTTTGCACTTGTATGTTCCAATATTTTTTTGATATAACTGGTCTGACTTTACATTGAAATGGGCACTTAATATTTTTTTGTAAGTGATTGATTTAATGAATTGATATACAGAACGTGTTACCAGTGTACATCTGAAAAAACGGCACTTCAACTATTGTAAATACGAAAAGAAAATATGTGCAGGACCATCAACAAAATATATTTCTATGACAATAAAGACTTTATGGCTTCGTTTATTCACAAAGATGCTTCAAATGTTATTTCATACATATATACGGTTTCAACAGTAAAATTTTTTAGAAATCGCACAAATCAAATAATATTTCAATTTATAGAAAAACAATGTTGGTTAAAGAGTCATTAGACGGCTTTATTAACTAAGTCTACGTATATGAAGGAAATTATGACTGTGGACTACACAAAAGGACTTCATTGGCCGCGTGAGGCCTGCGAGCCGCGGGTTGGCCAGTTCTGATGTTAAGGATAAACACCGTTTAGAAATCTAATTTATCAGATTATCAATAGCTATCGACAAAAAAGATATAAATAAACCGCAAAAATGTAATATAGTATAACCATTATTCCATGTCGCTCTGGTGGCCGAATAGTAAGCTCGCACGCGCTTCGGTGATGGAAGTTGCGGGCTCGAATACCGCAGCTGCGTAAGGATTCAATGGTTCAATATAGGATCTTCAATGCGTTAAGCTTACAAATAATTTTCATGATAAAATCAATTAGTCTATTTCTTTTAAAGTCTATTTAAAGCTTTATATGGTGAACCGTTCTCCACTTACAGTGCAGATATAGTACACGATAGTACAGGAATACCTCGTATAGTAACACCAAAAAAAAATAGTTTTTCCCTTTGATCAAAAGTATTTTAAAAAATAAGCAAAATTATTTGGATGGAAATTGACCATAATATCGAACGTAGCTTTATAATTCGCTGAACGAATGCAATACGTTGCTACAAAGAAATGTATGAAGAGAAACAAAAAAACAAAAATGGAAAAGGTACAGACATCGTTATTGCAGTTTATATTTTATTGGCAATAAAAAATAATTATGAAAATGCAAAAAATATAAAAAAACATTTCAATTAACGTATAAACCCCTAATTTTCTTTAATTATTTTTAATAAATATGTACGTTAATACATTTGAATATATTACCATCGTTTTATTGGTTGATAAACAGGAAAACCAAATTTCTTTGAAACCGATTATCGTTTTTTTTATGTATGTAAGTAGTTAGTTTTTCGATCAGTCCAGTCTCAAATAGTCCGGATAGTTGGTGGAATCTCGATTCCTGTATATACGCATTTACCATGTCCTCTCCGAAAGCGGACCACATGGATCTACATATTGTGAAGACGTTGTATCGTGATATCTCCAATGAGGAGACATGTATTTATATATTGAAAATGGAGCTCTATCAAGAAAATGTAAACTCGATTAATGGTACTGTTAAATTCACGATGTTTTATATTTATTTAATTTGTCTTCTAATTGTGATGCCTGGTACAATTGTAAAGAAGCAACAACAAAGTTTTTTGTTATATGAAATGATTACAAGATTTATTTTTATAACTTTCTAAAAAACATATTATTTTTCACGAGAATTGGATGTCAGGCAAATCCTCAGAGCAATGGAGCAATCAAGCTCTACATTTTTGAAAATCCAGCCGATGTAGGAATCGAACCTGTAATCTTTGGCTCCGAAGTGCGCACGCTGACCTCTCGGCGATTGAAGAGTGTACAAAGAGGCGAAATTTAATGCTGATATTTATTTTATAAAATAGTGTAATATATATTTAAAAAATGCTTTTACTATGTACGGTATGGGATATGGCATCATATTTTAATATTTTCGGTTCGAAGCAGAATATATTACTCCATTATGATTTTTACGGTGGTTATTTTGTCTGATATGATTGTCGATTTGACCAACAAAATGCATTATTGGTTTAAAAACTTAATAGTTTATATTACAAAACGAAATTAAAATAGTGGTACGTACAATTTAATTATTTAAAAAACGTTGATAATAAAATATTCAACAATATGAAAATAATAGTAAATTTATTCGATCGATAATTAGTAATTCTAACTGATGTTAGAGAGACGCAAAGTCTGAACTGAATTCAAAGTTTTTTTTACTTCATCACTCCTTGCGAGCCTCGCAACACGGAAACAATGAAATAACAGTGTTATAATGTGGTAAATTCTTTAACACTTGGTCACCGTATTTTGAAGATTGTTCATTCATATGTAGCTCCTTAACAGGCAGCATCTTCGCAGCTATAGTGTATATTGAAAAAAAGACGCACAAATCAAGCCAAGAATGAATATCGTGTACGAAAACCTGGTCGACCTATCGAGGGACCTGTGTTAGCTTTTCACCGAGGATTTGATAGATTTAATAATTATTTTTACTTACTTAAGCGTTGGATACTGATTCGAAGATAATTAATACTAATAATTATAACTAGTTTGATCAACCATGAAATATTCACTGAGCTTATAGCAATTATGAATTGATTGCGAAACCTTTGATAAAATCTGTAGAAATAGAAATCGGGTAGTAAATAAATACTTAGCAATCACTAATTGTAAACACTTGTCACTCACGATCTGTAAATCCCGAAATCCAACATTTCTACCGACGAAATAAACAATTAACGATAATTTTACGAGATTCCGTGTATTTGTTTCGAATTTTTGTTTGTGACGCGTGATAATTAACAAGACTTGTGTATCGGTTACCCATTATTTTCATTGACGTACCGGAAGGAATTGTCTTATTTTCGCAGGTGCTACGAACTAGTATGCAAAATATTTTTTTAAAAATGACTATTTAATACGTTCATTAATTTTCATAAATAAGGGCTTACTTGATATCGTTAAATTTGTAGTAAAAACAAGACAATATTTCAATTATTGTCACTTTTAAGACACTTGTTGATAATATGCTACTGACGTATTCTAAAAATGGAATTACACATTTTTTATACTATATTCGCTCCCGAAGAGGAGCATATAGATCTACCCAAGTTGAAGATATCCACTCCGAAAGTGGAGTTTATGGATCTCCGTGATGTGAAGACGTCTTGACAGATAATTTTTCACGATAATTATTTGTCATACAATTGGCCAACCCAATGGGCGTCCAGTCCTGCATTGTGGATTTTTTTAAATCCGACAGATGAGGAATCGAATCCACATTCCCCGAATTGCTGGGCGCGCACACTACCAACTATACTACCGATGAGACGAACAAATTTACAGAGAGTCTTTAAAAGCCACAAAATCTATTTGGTGTAGTCTTTTTTAAGTTTTTCACAATCACTTATTTAATGATGTTGCGTAAAGTAAATATAATATTATTTTTCCTCGTTGTCACGACACAGGTGGAAATAAAAATTAAACAAAAAAAAAGAATTTCATTATGAACATCTGATAAATGTATCAGTCGTATACAACATTAACCGTAACGTTATTATTGGGTGACTATTTAATATATGTCTCCCCGGTAGCGTAGTTGGTAGCGTGCGCGCCTAGCGTTCCGGGGAATGCGGGCTCGAATCCCCATCTGTGTCGGATTTTTAAAAATCCAAAAATGCAG
>JAGVSQ010001833.1:0-27171 GCA_022683975.1 Rhyacophila evoluta | reverse complement strand
ATAGTTTTATTTTTTGCAATCTCTTGTATTATTGGCACATTTTTGCATTAACACACAATTTGTACATTTTTATAAACATATGTGTTAACGCAAAAATTTACCAATAATACAAAAGATTGCAAAAAATATAACAATGCTTTACAAAGTGATTTAACCTAAAAGATCTAATACGTGTTCATATAATATTGTTGACAAAATGTTGTTTTTTGTAAAGTAATTAATACTAAACAAAAACTGAAATATGGTGATAGCTGTAATGTATTTTAGATATTTCGTTGTATTGAAAAAATGGTATACCACAAGATTCCCTGAGTTGCTGAGCTAGATTCATGACCAACGGTAAAGGTAGCGTTCTGCACTCGAAATTAACTTACAGTTAGCGTCTGATATTATTACGTTGGCAGCACTGCACTCACACACAGATGTGCCTGCATAGTTTGACATTTAAAGAAGTGCTGCCAACTTAATAATGTGAGAAGCTAACTGTTCTGCTATTTTTACTGCTGGTTATGAATCCGGAGTGTTTTTTGCAACTCAAAGCCTCATATGATAATTAGTGGATTATATTATTTAACATTGACCAATTAAGTATAGAACTCATTATTTAAACATAATGTATTACTCCAGGTTAGATAGTATTGCATGCACTAAACTGCACTTTTTGAGGTTATTTTTATTATTTACAGTGGATGTCGATTATGACATTTTGGATTTGACTCAGGCTCTCATGTCTCATTTAGGTGAAATCTTTTAATTAAGTGTGCCCCTTGTTACTCCTGTTAATAAAAAAATGAGAGCGAAATTGCCCCGATTGTTTGATTCGCAAAAGGGTTTACATTTCATGCTTAAATTAGAATCGATGCGCCACGCTTTCATTTATCTTAGAATCTAAGCAAATTGCCCCATGCAATTGCTTTGCAATTTGAATGGAAAAAGGTTTTGCTCCATGAACGATACATCTGCCATGCTTCAATAAGGACCTGCAAGTCATGTTTGAATAAAAATCCGTGTGTCATTCTTTAATAAGGCAGTGGTCACTAAACTTTTTCGAGTCGTGATACCTTTTTTTGAATTAAGATTTTCTCACGGCACCCTACTCTAAGTAAAAGTATGAATAATTATTGCAAAAACTTCATGATAGATTAGAGTGTAATTAATTATGAAGCTTTGGTTATTTCGTGGTACCTCTGTAATGACGCCGCAGCACCCTGGATGTCGAGGCGCACTCTTTGTGAATCACTAGAATAAGGGCTTATATGCCTTTGTAATAATAAATTAAGCATTAACGCCATGATCAGACGTTTGGTGTATTTTTCTACTCATTTCGAATGTCTCCCTTTGTTTTAAAAAATCATTTCATTTGTTTATAGTTTCGTTAATAACCTCATTCGCTTGTTTTCAGTGTATCTATAATAAGTCACGCTTTTGTTATCTGCCGGATTATATTTAAAAAAAAGATTATCAAGTCTTTTCTGAAAAATGAAGCATACAGATCTCCGCAGTGTGAAGATGTCTACTCCATAAAAAGAGTATATGGATCTCGGTCATGTGAAGATTTATCTTGATAATGAGATTAATCAGCCATTGCCCAACCTGTTCGGTACCCAGTCCTGCATTTTTGAGTTATTAAAAATTCTTACCAACTGGGACTCAAACTCATAATCTCTGGCTTATCTCTCGGCCACTGCAGAGATAATTTAAACAGGTTTGATTCACTTGTGTATTCAGTTCTAAGATTCAGAATTGGAATTGGAATTTTTTTAACCATTTGGACCTTGATGTAAAGACTCATCATGTTAGATTATTTTTACAAGCATAGATTGTCAGCCAATTGCTTAATTGATTTAATGATGAGCTTAGCATCTTTTATAATTTTGAAAAATCTCATTACAACTGCAGGATATAATAGACCTCGAGTGCCAAAGCATATCCGTCTTTCAACCTGTCTTTTAACTTTGAAATTGACCATCTCTAAGCTGCTACCCTATTTTGCATAATATTTATTTAATTATTTAATTAAAGCTGCAGGAAAAAGAAAGAAATAATGAAGTACATTTCTATGTCTTAAAGTGCAAAGTTGCGAACTTCGCTATTAATTGAAAATGACTAAATAATGCCATCTTGTTGCATCATGCTACATGCATATTCCGTATTGATTTGATAACTCAAAGTAATTCTAATATATCTACAAAACGTCTCAAGATTACTTGATAACCCAATTAGGCTCTTAGATCTACACGGGAAAATGTATAACTCCTTTATTTCGTATTCGGATCTGTCGAAAATGTATCATTTTAAAGCAGTTCTACAAATAGAGGTATTTTTCTTAAATCAAATTAATCATAAAAATAAATAACAAAATAATCAGTTTTTATACTCTTCTATAAAATTACTAAAAGTAGAGTTAGCAAATTTGTGCTTTCAGCCATCGATTTAACGTTATTTTTTATTATACAGGAGCTGATTCCTTATGCGGGCGTCTGAATGAAAAAATCACTACAACCCTTAATCACAAATTGCTGTTGGCTCATATGCCTTTGCTGATGGTTTGTTTGGAGGTATGTATCAGGTTAAGGAATTTTGAACTATTTGAAACTTAAATATAGATCTTTATTGTGAAGGTTAATTCTTTCGATACCTAAATGTTGATTATATGTATATAATATGCAAGTAATTACGGTACACAAAACTATCTGTCATAAAAATAGCATCAACCTTCGTTGCCTAAATATGAAGAAGAATATATTTTTTTCCCCAAAGAAGTCTTTAATAGTGACACACCTCTTTACATCCCGACATATTAATTCAAACACTGGTACTACAAAAATTCACTATAAATGCGGGAAAACTATGGATATTGGAAACCCAATTTATCGCTGAATGCCAATATGTCAGGAAAAGAAATAATATCAAAAGAGAAATTAATGCATATTTTGTTAAACGTAATGTGATTTTTTGTATTTATTTTCATAAGACTTATTAAATAATGATGAAAAAAAAGTTCATTTCAGATGAACCTATGCCAAAATTACAACATTTATCTCTCTATTCTCTTTGTTGCTAAATATATTGGAACATCAAAACTATCAATACATTTCTTTTGTAGTTTACCAATATATAATATAAATTAGTTTTTTATTTGATTTATATTATGTTTTTGTTTTTCAGGGTCTTGGAAAGCTGACAGTGAAATTTCCAAATATATCAAACACATCAATCAACTGCTTGAGGGACTTTTTGGTTAAACCGTCACCTATTTTGGTAAAATTACACAAACAGGCTTTGGAAAAGGGCAACAAAGAAAAATTCAAAGTTACTCGTGAGTATTTTTTAATAATATATCGTCGCTTCGACAAAACTACTTATCGAAATATTTGCTATTGTTCAGGAAAAAACATAACAGATTAAAAAGAAACATGATAGTGTATTTATTTTATTACAATATATTATAACAAACTACAATTAAGGCAAGAATTATTATGCAATTACAATGAAAATGCACTATTGATATTAATATTATTCATACATATTTTTTCCATCTCATAAAAATAGACAAACTGATGGGTTTTAAAAAAGCTATATTAAAGCCTTCGTATTCATCCTATTGATCCATGCTTTTGTCTGTTTATATAGAACATATATTGGATAAAATGGCATCAAAAACTCAATTTCACATTTTTTTCTGATAGCAACGATTTGTATATTGTTTGTATTGCCATTTCTTTTTATAGGCTGTTTCACATTTAGTTTAGGTGGTTAGCATCCTAATTGCCTTGATATTTATATATATACCCTCATCGATCTTCAAATATTTATTAATTTTCTCGACACATTTTTTTTCATATACGGTAGCACATTGATTGAGTCTACAAGCTAATCTATTTCCGCTTTTTTGTGTACTGTTACTATACTATTATATTGATTTAGTCTACTTCTGCCATATTTATTCTTAGACGACATGGTGCCTACAGTAACCACCAGCTAGTCACAAGTAACAGTAACAGTAACCGTAACCAGTTGTCTTGCTTCCTACTTCCATCCATCCAATCCATAGTTTGGGAGCGCAATCCAATTTAACATGATATTTATGAATTTTACAGTGCAAGATAGTGACAATTTGAACCTGGACGATGCGTCTAATCGGTGCTCACCGTTTGAAAAACTCCGCGATGCGGCCATTGAGAATTTATGCATCGCACTCGAGGCGGTCTTATTCACTGATCCATTATCTGTGAAAGAATTGGTTTCTTCTGTTAGCAGTCGGTTGTTCACAGCAGAAACAAGCGACAGGTAAATTTCATAAGACATAAATAAAACGTTTGAAATTATTTAACCTAAATATTGTTTTCTTAGTGTTAACCTTTTTATTGATTTTTTTTCAGTGCGTCCACCATAATCAGCACAAACATTGTAATAATGCTGGGACACGTTGCAGTGGCGCTTAAAGATAATCCTACAGCTGCCGATTCTCTTCTGCAGTTTTTCCAACAGAAGTATATTTCACATTTCTCCTCATGATTGTTTTAAAGTCGTACATTTCTTTTTTATAACTTAAATATTTTATTAATTTCGTAGTATTTATCTAGATTTCTAGATAGTTGGTCAAACAATTGCAGGTTGATCAACAGGACCATATTTGACGACAACTTATTAAGAAAGTCCATTTTATTGTTTTTGTAGGTTGAGTCGGCTTCCGTCACTGGACACACTGATGGTAGACCAACTTGGATGCATAATCATCGCACAGTATGATAGTCCAATGAGTGACGTCATCTTGAAGAGGTTTAACTCGATCACCGTGGAAGCGGGCAGTGCAGCATACGGATCCAGCGGTGGAGGTATCGATGATCGGAAACAATATAGGTAAACTTATTAAAATATTGTATGTAGATAAAAACAATAGGCAACATGTGTCCTTATGCTTCACCTAAGTAGCAGATTTGGAAAATTTACTTTTATAAATCTAGATCTTAAATTATATTTCCTGATATTGGTTATTATATTTTGATGGCTTAATCGGGAAAAATATTCTTAATGAATAAAACAGTGTGTGGTAGCCCAACTGATAAGTGCTAAACGATTCACTTATTATACTACCTTCATCTCTTTATCAAAGCGACTTTTCTCACACTAGATTTGGGCAGTTCACAAGTATCTATGGCACCGAAAACCATTAGTTTTAACCTTCTTCCAACAGTATTTTTTCCAAAAATCTGATATTGTTGGCTTAGGCAAACCAGCCAACTCTATTTCTGTCAAATGTTCAGAAGCAGCAAAAAACTTTGGTAAATGTGCATGTGCGGATGATTTTACATATTTTATTTTTTGTGAATTTTGTGCGTTTTTGAAAATTTAAAAAATGACTGAAAAATTGAAATTGAAAAACATTAACATTATCTTCCCAGGTTAGTATCGGGCGCTGTAATAAATGCACTGGCAAATATAGCTGCAAATGTATCGGGAGAGTCTCGCATGATGGACCTCCTAAGCAGATTGCTGGAGCTGTTTGTGCAGTTGGGTCTGGAGGGAAAGAGGGCTTCCGAGAGGGCTCCAAATGCTCTCAAATCATCCAGCAGTGCCGGCAATTTGGGAGTGTTGATTCCTGTCATCGCTGTGAGTATTTGTTGGATATTTTATTTTACTTCAATCAATTATATTTCCAATTATTTACAAAGTAAATCAAGTTCTTACATTCCTAGTTACTGTAAGCATTATTGCACTAATTGACGATGCCAAAAACTTTCAGATCTTTTTTTCTACATTCATGCATCAAAGCCGTGGTCCATTAGTACCTCATCTTCATTCAAATTCAAAGATGGTTAATACCTTCAAAGTAACTATTATATATCAAATAATATTGGTATGTACCCGAGAAATTGAGAACATAAGCTATTTTCTATTCCTAAATGCCGAACTAACATGCCAGTAGTTATGCAACCGCGTAGAGTAATGGTGATGTTTAACGAGTTTAGATGGATGCAGTTCTATACATTTTTAATATAGGATCTGTCTAACTTAATTGGAAGACTCTCTCTCTTTATCATTGCATTTATTTACTGTTACTTTTACAATATTGAATTCGTTTTATATATGTTCTTTTTTTAATATGTTTTTAAAATATTATACTTAAACTTATTGTTGTTATTATATTTACGTCATGTTGTGAATCTATTAAACAAATAATTTGCAATATTTCAACATGAAAAAAACTGTACAATGTGCCTAGTTGTTAGACCATACTTTTGAAAGCTGGATGCAGTTATCTATTTGTTCTCAGCATTAACAATTTTGTGCTACGAGGCTCAAAAAATATGAATTGGAGAAGTTTGCTTAGGAACAAAGATACATCTTAAGTTGTAGCAATATGAAAATGATAACATTGGTATTGGGTTGCCAAGTTAAAAAAATATCCGTGTACAACAATGTTTAATGCATGTTGATACATGTTAATCTCATTGCATGATTTGAATTTGTTTCCTTTAGGTTCTAGTAAGAAGACTGCCCCCAATTAAGAACCCGAAGGCTCGTCTTCACAAACTCTTCAAAGACTTCTGGCTGTATTGTGTAGTCATGGGATTTACAGCTCCTGAATCAGGTGATGAACACAAATTAATATTAGTCTGTATTTTCTAGGTAATCCTTCAAAATGTTATTATTTAAATGCAGATATTTACATTACGGGTTATACCCAACTTATACATTGTTGCATTGAATTAAATTTGGCAAATGTGCTCCTACTAATATTGTAATTCATTGTCTAGTTTAAAATTGTGCTGAGAATTGGTTTGAAATGGAGTTCGTAACTCGTAATTGTAATCGATGTATTTCTAATATGTATTAGAATGCAGGACAGAAGTTTTATTCGATTGAGTGAATGGTTAAGAACCAAATCTATTAAAGTATACTATGCATTATGGAATGAAGGTATATCTCTGATCAATGGCTGGTGGGTTCGGGAACTCTGGAGCTCAGGGTTAATCACCCTGCCTTCTTAAACCTAAAAAGATTAACAAACTGTCACATACACCTCAGACAACATACAGTTCTGTAAGACAACTAGGTATGTGAAAGGACTAATCAGCTGTTCTATGCAGCGAAAATTATATGAAGAATTTTTAGAATAATAATTTTGTACTCTCATGTTAAAGCCATTTTTGAAACTGGCTTTTTTTGCAGTAATGGTTAAATAAAAATGACCACATACATTGCGTAACTTTGGCTTATCAGATGTTAGTTTATACTTTATAGTTACCGTGTTAGTAACAAATTAAGTTTTTTTGAATTGAGTGATATATTATATTTATTATATTTTATGATAGTCAATATGATAATAATGGCTCCCAACAAGGAGTAGTTCTTACAGAATTTCGGACAATTTAGACACTAAACTAAACTAACAAAATTCTTAGAGGATTTTTTTTTTTTTTTAATTATCACTCATTTGTCTGTAGTAATAATAGTTTTATTGTTAATATTTTTAGATAATTTGATCATTAAGTCAGTAGTGTAGCTATTTAGAATATCCTGATTCTCTATAACTCTATTTCCATTTTCTTCTTCTTCTATGTTGATTATGGTCTCCCTTCAAATTCTTTTCAACAACTTTCCACAGGCGTTCGCAAACGTGAGTTTAATGTTGTGTACCCCGGATTTACGTCGCAATCACATTGTGTATATATATATTAATATTACGCCACATGTTCTTTTTTCCCTCCAATTTACGTCACGTTTTTTCCACAGAGTGTTACCATGTTGCAGTGTTGACTAGAATTATATTTTGAATTGTTGCCATGTTAACGTTTTCCACTGTAGTATAAGTTATGGTCCATTTAAATGATGCATTGATCTGTACAAATATTTGCAGGTGAATATAGTTTTTATGATTTATGACGCTACCTTTCCAATTTGAGTTGGTAGCTTCGAGAAAGCTCAAGTCTTTGTATATATCAACGAGTTATTTATTGGCACCTTTTTAGATGTCAGTCTTTAGAATTTACAGCACCAATGATAGTTTAACCCGGCGAATAATAAGTAACCTGGCGAACGGATGTACATGAATATGCACATACTGTTTAAAGGGTTAATAAGGAATCTAAGGGAAAATAAAAGTGAAGTTTTGACATATGAAATAAAAATTCAATACTAAATGTCGTCTGAAACTATCATTGGTGTTAGTACATTTTTAAGTCACTAACCTGTCGTGTTTATCAATACCTGTGTGCTGATTTAGTCCCGTTGGTTTCCAAGTTTTTTTCTTTAGGTTTTAAACTGTTAACCAATTCACCTGATTGTTTTGTTCCTGACTGTCATACTTGCCATAGATCACTCCCTTAGTTTATTGTGATGTGACACATTTTTAATTTGCGGCGACTTTAATGATATTTGTTTGAATGGCTCCGAACAAGGTTTAAGTTTGTATGTGACCAAATTAACTAAATTGTAATTAAAAACAAAGAAATTCGACACTTCCATATAGTGTTCTAGAAGAATATGATGATCTTTGTTTTATTTTATATAAGTTGGTAAATGCGTGGAGGCACTAGTGCACTAGAGGGTATCGATTCAAATCGTAAAGCTGTAAAAATAATTTAGAAAAAATCACAGAATCTCTAATGAGTCTAGTAATATGCTTACTAACAATTATTGTGAAAGATAACCTGTTCAGATAAGTTTTTACATTGTGAAAATCCGTATGCTTCATATGCATAATATTTGGGATAAAAAAGTGGTTTTGAAAGTCATACTTGATTATATCTCTCCATCTTGTACGCGATTGACTGGATCTTACCTCTCTTGTCTATTAAATTTTTTGTCACTACAACAAATACAATGATTTTAGTGTGGTAACACTTGATTGTTTTTTTTTTACATTATGGCTAATCTATTGTCGAATTAAAATGGAAGTATAAAACTTTAATAATGTTATGAGTTTAAAATTAATCTCCAGTGTGTTACTTCTGTCAATAGCTTTAATAAATAAGTTTGAAGTCTGTGCCGAAAACTGTACTAATTTAGCCAATAATGAGGAAAATATCTTATTTTCTATTTACTTATTCATTCATAAATATATATTACTAATATATGTACTATTGACATAAATACAGGTTTGTGGCCAGCGGAATGGTACGCCGGTGTGAAAGAGATAGCGGTAAAATCACCCAACCTGGTCTCGCAGACCCAATCCCGGTCAGAGCTTCGCGGTTTAGAGTTCACGTCGGCTGTGCGAAATGACTCCGTGTCACAGAACGAGCTTCAGGAATTGAAAACTCAGATTCTCAACCTGCTGGAACATCCGGCTGATGTCACTGCATACGTCAGCAAATTGAGCTTCGCACAGTGCACTTATTTGCTCAGCGTCTATTGGTTGGAGACTTTAAGGTGAGGTGCCATGTCGTCCATATGTTTTATTTAAATATAGTTGTAATGTAAAAAAAAATGGATATTCTACAAAATATATATTCACAAATATTACTTCCATAGGCTGTACATCTATATTCTGTTCAACTTGAACAAATTCGGTAACAAATTGTTTCATAAATCTGATTTCTTGAGATCATCATCAGCTACAAAAATCATTTTACTATTTATTAAACGACAAATAAAATAAAAGAAGTGTAAGGAATGAACAAATAGTGGTTGGCACAGAGAGGTGACATCCCAAGGCTAATATCATCCATGCACTTAGCTATTGTGTCTAGCCACTCAGGATCCTCTCTCTCTTCCCTTCTGGTACGTAATGGCATCATTCAAATCATAAGATTTTTCTACGAGGATTACATAAATCATGAAGATCTTGCATCAGTATATTTGGAGTAAAAGTACTAGTCACTTACTATCCATCCATCACATAAGAGTTAAAGTAGTATTTTGAAAACACTGTTTTACGTATCGAAAACTACTTAGTAAAATTTATTCAAACATTATTAAAATTGATGAATTATATTGATTGGCAACTTTAGTGAACTAGAGATCAATGTTTTTTGCAGAGTTTCCAATTCTCCTGAGCCGAGTCTTCAGCCAATATTAGAATACCTAAGTGATTCCGCTCTACAAAAAGACAAACTTGGAATGTGGCAGTGTGTTGCTAGGTAAAAAAAATATTTGTAATAAATCTTTCATATTATATTTATATGTTTAATAAATCAGATGAAAGGGACGATCTTCTTTTGATAGTTAGTATCACATCTGCTAGAGCTGAATTTGGATCAAGCAGTAGTTTTATCATTATAGTGGTTGATTGGTAGGTGCATACATTTCAGTGCATTATGTCTCGGGTACATATCACACTGTTGCATAATAATTATTTAAAATTCAAAGCTTTATGATTTGAAACTTTTTATGGCACTTCAATTATGAATGTAGGGTATTCAAATACTCCACAATGGAGTAAATTTATCATATTGAAAACATGTTTTTTAAAGAAGTACTACTTCTAATAATTAGTAGTACTTATAATAGGGACTCCCCGGTAGTGTAAACGTTAACATAAGTTCTGAATTATTTAAAACTGGTAAACTTCCATATTCACATATGGAAGTTTACCAGTTTTAAATAATTCAGAATTTAAAATCAATTTCCATCAAGCACCATCAGTCGAAAATATTAATTAGTTAACATAAGTACTTCGCAATCCTGAGAATGCGAGTTTGATTTTCACATCTGTCAGATTTTTAAAAATCCGAAAATGCATGCCCATTCGGTTGAGCAATTCTTGTTAAAAATAATCTGTCAGGACATATCTTCACAATGCGAAAATCCTTGTACCTTACTTTCGGAGCGGATATCTACACACTGTGTTGATCCATATGCTCCACTTTCGAAGCGGACATGAGTAAAAAAAACTTATAAAAACTTCAAATACTATATACTGAAAAATTTGTAATTATTTTCAACAATTCTATCATTGATGCGTATAAATTTAGGGTGGGCGATCGCGTGTTCCACATGTTCTTGGAGTGTATGTCGAACAAAGCTCGTGACGAGGCACGGGAACGAGAATTAGAGAGCCACGCTCAGTTACTTCTTGTCAACTTCAACCATATTCATAAGCAGATCAGAAGGGTGGCCGATAAGTACCTTGCAGGACTTGTGGATAGATTTCCACACCTTCTGTGGAACTGCAGAGTGAGTGCAATATATATTGTTTATTTGTTTCTTTTTACTCTTCTATGTCACTCTTAACACTTACAGTATTAAAATAATGTAAGTAATGTTTCTTTTGCAAATAAAAATAATAGATATTATAGCGTGGTGAAAATGTCTTTTTTAAAAAGTTTAATGTATTTCCCACAGGTCTTATGGGCGATGTTGGACATCCTGCAAGTCCTCTCGTTTAGTCTGCAGCTAGATGCCAATCAGGAGACTCCTGTCCTAAGAGTTCCATCCACAGATCTTACTTTGCAATTACAGGACACCTTGGAAGCTAGAGAGGTAAATTTTGAAATCATTTTAAGCCATATTGTTCCAATGTAATGTTGCCACCATTGGAAATGTGATTAATTATAATATGTCGATGCTATATATTCTTGCTAATATATGTATGTATTTTTAATTTATGATTATCATTTATTTCTTTATTCCTTTCCAAGAGAAAAAATTTCGTGAAAGAAAAATGACACATTCGGATATCACCTCGTATTTCTTCATACATTAATATCTTTCAGAGTATCGTGAAAGATTTCGCAGACCGTTGTCAAGGAATCGTACAAGAGGCGATGAAGTGGGCACCGCAGTCGACCAGGTCACATCTTCAGGAATACCTTAATCAGGTAAATACCAAATAAATTAATTTCGATCAATACCATTATCACACTAACATATTTATGGGATATGACAAATCTAAATGATTTATTCCATTGCAGGTTCCGAATTCAACACTATGGCATCATTCCGGCCTAGCTCTGGCCACAGATTCGCTCCTGCAAGCGGATGGCTTGAATCAAATAAGCGCTCCGCTTTCTAATACAGCCCTGGAGAAGAGACCGCGGTGTGTCAAGAGTGACAGCTCACGATTTGTTAGTGTTCTCAGCGTCAGGAGTCGATATGCTGGAGAGGTATATATATAAAATTATTACGAGAAGACTTTTTTTTATCTTTTGAATATTAACCACTTCATGCCCCTAAATGAATATCATATTGAGTAAATAAAACACCAGTTTTAATCTTCACGGACTTCAAGGTTATGCATATGTATTATTTTGACTTTGGCTCAAAATCATTAAATAGTTGTTTGTGCCTCCTATAAAATTGTGGGTTATGTTATTTTTCCTTTCCACGGTCAATATGTGTTTATAATACATATCAATAAATTTTAGTATTCAAATAAGAACCAGCTCAATTAACATGCTGATCAGATTAATTTATAAAATCAACAACAGATAACAATTTTACTACCATATGTATCATGCATAAAATCGATTTAAATTTTTAAGGTTGCTGGTATGCTGGATGATCCTGATGAGACAGTCCGTAATCAAGTAGCAGATCGCGTAGCCGCAAGTGTATGGTCGGCAGGTGGGCGGAACCGTAATGCAGATGGCAAACCTATATCCCTGCCGGCGCTAAAATCTGGAGCCATGAAAGTAGGCGAGGCAGCTCATCGGAAAGCTCTGTGGCGTGCTACAGCGCTCCTTATCACCACACCGGGACTTCATAGGCAGTTATTGCACGCTGTCGGTATGTTATTTAAAACTACACTTTGACCAGAAATGTTTTGAAATCGCTAACCGAAGAGTGTACTGAGCTAGGAGCATAGCCCTCAGTCTTGATAATCATGTTTTAATTGATATCCTGTCATATTTCAGCATGGTCTCAAGTGGAGCTATTCACTGAAGATGCTATGAATGCGACACTAGAGTGCTGGCAGTGGCTTATAACTGCCAGACCTGATCTGGAACTGAGGTAAAAATACATCAACCTACAATAAATTATATAAATGATGACACTCATACACATAATATTATATTATATTTGAATTCCTAAAACAAAATCTAATTATATTTTTTGTAAATCGTCATATTCAAATACAGCTTTTCTTCAAGAAAATCTGCCCACTTTACCTGTGACATGAAACAATGGGACCTATAATACATTATCATTTCAGTGACTTACGATGGAAGATGAATTGTAATACATAATATTTTTGTTTCAGATTTTTACATGAGATGTTTGCCGCATGGCAGTATACTGTTGATAAAAAGATGGGCCTCTTCTCCATACAGCAGGAAGAAACAAGTCCGCTTGCAGCTTATGAAGGTTTGCTTCATCCATTTTTTTCTTTACACGTGTTGGCACCAGTTTTGTAAAGTTATTGAAGAATCCCGATTATAGATAGATAGGCAGATTTGAAATGTCTGTAAAGTCTATCGCTTTCATCACATATTATTGTAGATGTTGACCAAACAGCCTCAATAAATAAACCTTATCTGTATACATTATTAATTTACTATAAGCGCTTACAGTTGATGGGGCCAGATGTCACAGGTCTATGTTATGTCATCACTGCGAAGACCCACATCATCTATATTTAAATTGGATGTAATATTAATGTAACAGCTATAACTCACAGCTGAAAGATTAAAAATCCAATGATGCAGGACTGGATAAACAATTTCTCATGAAAGAAATCTATTAAACTAAGTCCTAACAATGCAAAAATGATTCATATACTGCACTTCTGTAAGCTTTATTTGTAGAGCGGATTCTGATAAAAATTGTATTTTTATTTATTACCCAGATTGCAAGTTGGAACCAACTCCGCCGTTTGTGGCCCCGCATGGTGTTTGGGTTGGATTTTTATGTGAACTGGCGGAAACAGCCAAGTATTGCAGTCAAGAAAAGGTGGATATGCTCGCAACACTCATTCACAGGTAAGAAATACATTATGTATAATTATTTCGGCCTGTATTGTTAAATAGATGCTTCTGACAAATACTTGAGTTATTGTGATACGAGCTTATCAAATGAGGAAATTAAAGGAAAGATTGTAGTTTCACATCACAGTCCTGGTTCAGATTACAAATGTCTCATGAAAGTCTTTAAGATGCTTACCTTGTTAAACATAATAGATTACGAGTTAAATAAAATATGAAATTGAGGAAGAAATGGCAAATTATTTAGCTTTATCCTGCAATTGCAAAAGCCGATATGAATGAATAATGAAACGAAATAAACTAAAATTCAATGATTGAGGCTTTTGCTTGTAGTATATATGAAATCTTCATATTAGTGTGCTTAATACAACCAAGTTCGATGATATATACACTTTTCCAGATCCTTACCAATGAGTGTCGGTGCCATCAGAGACAATCATCAAAACCGGCATGTGGATGCAGTTGGAGTTAGATTCAAGTAAGTTATATTGTTCTTATATTTGATGATTATGTAATTATAAATTAAATAAACCCAGTGGTGTTATGGGGCCAGGGTGCCGTCCTGCCATTTTTTTAGCGCTAAGCCACTGTCTAAGCCAGCCATGTAACATTGCTAAAAAATATGGAACTTTACTATGCTTTATGAACTGTTTAATTAATGATTCTTTCTGGCAACACTTTTTAGTATGTTTTATGAATATTGTGAATATTGTAGTATATATTTTTGGAAAATTAAAAGATCTGTTATATGTTTTTAGCTCTGTGCAAGATATTAAACATATCCTTTGGGTATGTTATGAAATTTGTCTGGAAAGGGAAGTTGTTATTCCAAATTGGCACCAATTAGACTGGCCACTTAGTTTTGATTTCCTTAAATTGATGCACATGATGGTCTTCGATGCTTACCACCTTAATCTGGTCTTTCCTATCATTCTTTCTAATCAAGCAGTTTCTAATTACAGTATTATCAACGTGACATGGTAATATTTATTTATAATAATTGAACACTATACAGACTTCTATCGTGTGGTCTCTCCCTGCTGCAAGGCGACATGCTGCCCCGATCCTTGGCCAGGAATGTTCTCCGAGAGAGAATCTATAGTGCTTGCCTAGATTACTTCTGCCGCGAGCCAAAGTGTCCGTCGAAACAGGGACCGGCCCTTCGTGAGGATATCATTGTTCTGGTCAAATTTTGGCAAGCCATGCACTCTGATAAGAAGTATCTCAAGGCTAGTGCTATTGGAGGTTGGTAATTTTCTTCTTTTTTCTGTTAATTATGTATTTATTAATGCAGTGTTTCGTAAATACAGTTGACTGTTAATTTACCGTAACAGATTATATAAAATATATTTTAATGATAGTGTTTTGTAGAAGATACATTTCATATGCTGAGTATATTATCATGTTTTGGAAAGAACCATATTTCATAAAAGTAAAGTGTCTTCACAATTCATAGGACTTATGATTAGGTTAGTCATAGAAATGAGGAGTCTACTAGAACTGTACATAAACACGCATGAGTAGTCATGGTTTATCTCTTATTGCATTTATACAGTCTTCAGCTGTTACCACTTAAACGTAATGAATATTAAAACATAAAAACAACTTCAACATGAAAATTCTAAATATTAGATTTATATACTAATTGCATTACTATTTGTATGCAGAAACAGTCAATACTTATTGTATTTTTAAAACTCTTCAATTTGAACAGTTTACAATCACTACAATATATTCTTATTGATTTTTTTGTAGATTTCGATATGTACGGCCCGAACAATCTGACTCTCTCTCAAAGCGGGTATGGATTAAACACTCCTGAAAATCGATCATCTGTCAACAGCAGTGAATTTAGTCGGCAGCAGGCTGGAGGCTGGATAAATACTGTAAGGCTTTAATCTATTCTATCTCCCATGTGGAACATCTACATATTGGATCATACGTCAATAATGACAATACGACCCAAAAAGATGTCTCCATCAATGATACCAAAAATTGGTTAACAACTACAGTAATACCTCACATAGTCCGGCTTCCGTCATTCTGGATTCCTTATAGTCTGGTTATAAATTCTCAAATATACATACACCAAATTATATTTTTATGCATAAATATTCAGTTTTTTTCTTTATATACTCTCTGTCTCTTTATGTAGGGTTTTAAAGTTATGCAATATGATATTTAAATTTTTCAGGGGTTTTCCATTAGGTCTTGATGTTAATGAAATAGTCACTAACTCGCAAATGCTAAATTTGCGTGCAGGAAAAAGGAATCAAACCCCATTCAAGGCATTATTGTTCTGTCCTTTTGCCTAAATGGAATCGATATGTGCTCAAAATGTTTTCTTTCAAATTTGTACATTGTGAAATAAGTACTATTTGGAAATATCCCCTTCAGTTATATGGTGGCTAAAAATTGTAACATTGATGATTGATTAACCCGTAGATCGCCCTAAGCACACATGTGCGCGCTACGTAGACGATCGCCATAAGCGCAGCTGTGCGCGCTTTGCAATATTCGAAAGATGTATTTCAAAATTAATTCCGAATTTCTCACAACGCATCTATGAATATTTTAAGATATTAATAAACCAAATAGGATCGTGTATACGGTGTATAGGATCGTAAAATACGTGGCGCACCGGCGCGGTGTTTCTAAAAACATGTGGCGATGAAGTGATTAATCATCCTCATTTCTGTTTCAGGTTCCTCTGTCATCTGGCACAACTGGGAGTACGGCAGGAAGTATAGTGGGTAAACGCTCTGCACGATCTGTTAAGCTGAATACGAAGAACACGGCTGATGTATTCGTAAAGGATTATATCAAGAAGCGGAACCTTATTCTCGAACTTCTAGTGAGTTGATTATATAGTGATGACACTTATTTCAGTCATAATTTTGTTTTATATCATTAAATTTAATATTCTTCATGATTTGTGATTATACAGGCAGTAGAGATTGAGTTCCTGATAATCTGGCACAATCCAGGCAGCCGACCAGAGCTGACAGTCCCAGGGGAAGATAACATAGCCACATGGCGACTCAAAGACAATACCACTACCAAGGTGTACCGCGACTATGTGAGGCTCGCTTGGGAGATTAGCCCCACCCTGGCTGTGTTTCTACCGGAAAGGTTGGAATGGATTGTATTTTTTGTGCTTAAATTGTTTTTTTCATTCTATTTATTTTTAACTTCAGCACACTTGTGTGCGTGGTTACCTAAGTCTTGGGTAATTTATATTTACTCTCAGGATATTCCCGTTGAATAAAGTAGATCACTTCTCGATATCAGAGCTCCGGGATACCCCTGATCAAGACTAGGTGTAAGGACGAGGCGAGTGGATGGAGGGCACATTTAGTAGTTTAATTTCATGTCAACAAATTCAACCTAACAACTGTTTCTTGTTTCCAGGATAAAAAACGAATCCATAGTCCAAGAGTTGAGGTACAAAGTACGTACGGATCCCCTCGCCGTGTCTCACATTCCCCAGGCTCTGCAATATCTTGTTACCACTGAGGCATTGCTTAATGATTCCATCGAGGTAAATTCCAAAGTAATCTATTAAGGAGTAAACTCATGAAGATAGGATGATAATTTGGAGCATAAATATGGATATTTAAATTATATATAATCTTAATTTATAATTCATATTTTAATTCTGTATCATAAGCGTATTAATTTGATTGAGTCATGTAACTTTACATGTATATACAGTCAATTAATACTATATTTTCCATTCAGTTGGTGCATATGTTGACTTGGGCTCGTGTATCACCGATCGAAGCCCTGGCCTTCTTCTCCCGGCAGTACCCTCCTCATCCGACGTCTGCCCAATACGCTGTGAGGGTCCTCGGATCCTATCCTGCCGATGCAGTTCTTTTTTACATTCCTCAGCTGGTGCAAGCACTTCGCCATGACACTGTGAGTAAATTTATTCTTTCAAATAGATCTATAATACTTCTAAATATCATATTAGTACTGTTTTATTATTATAGATAACATCTATTGATTTAATAGATAAGATAATTGTTTTTTACTATTGCAGATGGGTTATGTGACAGAGTTTATAAAGGTGATAGCCCAGAAGTCACAACTGGTAGCCCATCAGCTCATTTGGAATATGAGGACCAACATGTACACTGATGAAGACATGCAGTGCAAAGACCGTGAGTAGAATAAGTGTTGTCTTAGATGTTTTCAAGTGGATCAATTTGTTATAGAAACATGTGAGACTAAATTTGATGAATATAATAAGAAAATTTTTATAGAATAGATTGGTACTTTTTTAACACGACTCCTCCAAAGGTGAAGCATATAGATCTTCAAAATGTAAAAAAGCACATTTCAAAAATATAACGAAGTGGATCTTCGTGTGGAAATTTATTTTGACAGATTGTTTTTTTTTAAATGAGAATTGGTTGTCAAATAATTTCTCAACTCATGTAGTCTTTTCTTTCTGCATATTTAAAAAAAATATTTAATAGATTTATGGATATGGGTTTTAAGCTCATAACTCTTGCACTAAAGTCCTATCACAGAAATTTTGTTGCCATTATCGCTTGCACTCTATTGTCCTGCCATATTTTTCCAGCTGTTTTGTTTGACACACTGGAGTCGCTGACGAAAAGTATTGTAGGATCTCTGTCAGGACCTGCTAAGGCGTTCTATGAGAGAGAATTCGACTTTTTCAGCAAGATAACTAACATCAGCGGACAGATCCGGCCCTTCCCTAAAGGTGCGGAGAGAAAGAAAGCCTGCCTGGAGGCACTGAAAACTATCAAAGTGAGTCATTAATTACTCATATACAGTGGTGTAGAAGAGTTAGGGCAGGCCAGGGCACCGCCCTGTAACTTTTTTTGACATGGAATATACTTTTCAAGCACAATATTTTGATGTAATGTCTTATTAGCAATTATATGGTAATTTTTTAAAAATATTTACACCTTCTCAAACACTCAAACTACTAAAATTAAGATATATTTACTTTAATATGATGAAAAAAGGGAGAAGGAGCTAAAATTTAATACCACCCTGGTACTTTTTTTATTTAGGACTAAACCACCACTCATATAATAAATATATCACAAGGATATAGTCAATTCGGCATTTGTATATCAAGACTACTAGATCATTTTAGCATTTGTTTTACGACTATCATCTGTTTTAGGTTCAACCAGGATGTTACTTGCCTTCAAATCCTGATTCCATGGTTATGGATATTGACTATAAAAGCGGTAAGTCTGATGGCAATTTTTATCTCAAAAAACTATGTAAATCGTTATACATGTATGATTTTGGAAGATAATATAAAAATTCATCATCTTGCAGGAACTCCAATGCAGAGCGCGGCAAAGGCTCCTTACCTGGCTCGATTCCGGGTAATGAGACATGGCATCAATGAGCTGGAGTCTCTCGCATTGGCCATGTCATCTAATGGGGAATATTCACCACCTGTAAGTGTTGTTGAAATAAATTTTTCGATACTATCTTAATATGTGATTTATATAAATATCAACACTGTCAGTTAAAATGTCGTAATTGATAAAAATATTCTTAATATTTACATGTTAAAACATGTGGAAAAACATAAAACACCATGCTGTTGTTTTAATATAATGGTGTTCCACCAAGGATTGACAGTAATCAAAATTGATTATATAAGAGTTGAACAAATTTTATCCAAAGAATTTTTAATGCAACATGTGTCTCAATTCAAAACTAATTATGTAAGTTGCATACAGTTCCCACAGCTTCTTCTTCCTGTGCATACTGTATAATGGTGAACACAGGACTTCTGTAAAAAACAAGGATTGCATGTTGAATTTTTATTGCAATTGATTTTCTCCTATTTCATTTCACGATACAATTTCACAGCCGTACCATTGTTACAACTGTTACTTTTGGGTATTTAATAATGTTGATCGGTCACCTATGTCATTCATATCCTCATCCAATATTATTTAGTAGTTTAGTTTTCCTATTAGAGAGAACAACAGTGCTGATCTATATGTAACTTATTAAAATATCTTTTGTTTTCTATTTTTAGGAAGATGGTAAAGACCATTTTACCGGTCTTGGTGCTGAGCAGTGGCAGGCTGCCATTTTCAAAGTGGGCGACGATGTTCGTCAGGACATGTTAGCTCTGCAGGTCATCTCCATCTTCAAGAATATTTTTCAGCAGGTCGGGTTGGACCTCTACCTCTTCCCGTACCGAGTTGTTGCTACTGCTCCGGGGGTAAGTAATATTTCATATCAGATTTAAAAAAAAAATACTGTTAAAGGGAAATAAACACCCAAAGACCTTTAATATAATAGGCATTTGTTAACTGCCCAAATCTTTTTTCCCCAAATCTACTGTGAGAAAACATAAATGGATAAAATAAATGGAGTATTTAGAACTTCTCAGTTGGGCTATTATAAACAGTTTTATCCATAGAGAATAATTTTTCTCAATATAAACTGTGAAATCGGTAACAATTGTCCGCTGAACATTAGGTTGGGTTAGGTTAGATTAGGGGTCCCCAACCTGTTTGAATATTAGAGCACATTCTAGAATATCGGTCGAGTGGCGGGCACCATTTATTTTATCATGGTAAAATTTCTAATTTTTACATAATATTTTATTAAAAACTAAATTTTTTTTTACTGTGGTCATACAGCACATGTAAAACGGCCACAGTCCTCGCGGGCATAGGGTTGGTTAGATTACATAATTTCATTCAAAGAGTTTTTTTATATTTATGGTTTTCCTAATACATCTTATTGACAGGGGGGATAAAACAGAAGAATTTTTTATCTTAGGACCTATAAAATAATAATTAATATGCAATCATTTTATGTATTTATTGTAATCTGCTGCCAATTTAACCGAATCCTGGTTAATCATGAGTCAAAAATTATATAAGATTATTTTTAAACTCTTAAAGTTTATAGTTATCAATTGATTTAGATTCACTTTCAAAATTTACTGCTTCAAATTAAAATGAATGAAAGAATTCTCAGACTTATTCACTCATATTTATTCTGTTTTAGTGTGGCGTAATTGAATGTGTGCCAAATGCGAAATCTCGCGATCAGCTCGGCAGGCAAACCGATATTGGAATGTACGAGTACTTTATCAAGAATTACGGAGACGAAAATACGAGAGAATTCCAGGTAACCCTACTCACTATTTTATTTTGATAAAAAATAAAGCGGTTCTATTGTTCATCCCTGAAGAACACCTTGGAATTAATATTAAAAATGTATACTTTCAGGCTGCCCGGAGGTGTTTCATTAAATCAATGGCTGCATACAGTGTCATTGGATTCCTTCTGCAGATCAAAGATCGTCACAATGGTAATATTATGCTGGATACAGATGGTCACATCATTCATATAGGTAAGCCGATTGACTTTATCTTGCAACAGTATAACTGTTATACTGTTGCAATTAACAATTTTTGTTAATTTACATTGGTTTATTTCTCAATGCCGTATCGATGCATTTATTCTTACCCATGATCAGTAAGTGCTTCATAATTAAATTATGTAACTCGCCTCGTAACCGATTGGTAAGCGCATACACCTTGGTATCCAGAGGTCGCAATTTCGAATTTCGCAACTGTGTAGATTGAAGATGCAGGACTGGACGCCCAACGATTTAAGCAATTAGCTGACAAATTGACAAAATTAGTCTTCATATTAGTAAACATGGGTTATAAATATTAACTGGAAGAATCCAAGCATTTACACTATTTCAATTTTGATGTACATTAAAATCACTATTCTCTTTATCGTAATATGTCTTGTACCATAAAAAGTTTCCTATTGTTTTTACTCATATTATAGAATATTGAATTCAATATTTTCATTCCAGATTTTGGCTTCATGTTCGAGTCTTCACCTGGCGGTAATCTCGGATTCGAACCAGACATCAAACTCACAGATGAGATGGTCATGGTGATGGGAGGAAAGATGGAAGCGCCTCCATTCCGATGGTTCTGTGAACTCTGCTCTCAAGCTTTTCTTGCTGTCAGGTTGGTATTGTTTTTTAAACTTTCAAATCGAATTAATGCATTTATATAAATGTATAAATGTGACACATTCAAATCAAGAAAGATTAAAAAACTGTGAGTAGCGATATGGCCTACTTCAAATTTTGACTTTAACTTAGGATTTGTAATGTTCTCAACACTTGAAATAAATAAATAAAACAAAATGTTACATTACACTTTTTATTTGAATTTAAAGGCAAGAATTTGTCTTAATGAGTTCGGCAAGTAGTGTATGTATGTCTAATGTTAAATTATTTGGGAATCATAGATTCGTTGACTGATCGATTTTATCACCCTTCACGCGCATTAGTCTGTTATATCGAGGTTCTAGCGTACTTTAAAAATAGATCTCAAAACTATGTTTTCATACTTATCCTTTTTGTCAGAACGGTGACGATATGTACAATTGACTGTTTAAATCATAAGCGTCAACCGTTTCCATCCCCACTTTAAGTAATTTATTAATTATGCATTGTTTTCAGACCATACCAAGAGGCGATCATAACCCTTGTGTCGTTGATGTTGGACACGGGACTACCCTGCTTCCGGGGCCAAACGATTCGATTGTTGAGAGCTCGTTTTGCTCCCAATTCTACCGACAAAGAAGCTGCCGCCTTCATGCTATCCGTCATCAGAAGCTCCTTCCTCAATTTCAGAACCAGGACCTACGACATGATACAGTATTATCAAAATCAAATTCCGTATTGAGAAAATCAACAAACTGTATTATTCTCAGTCATGCTTCATTTTTTACAAATATTTTCTTACGAGTAAGTAACTTAACCTATAAATGTGTTTACTACGGATTGTATTAAGGGTTTTTATGATTTGATTATTGGTTAAATGGCTGAAACGAAGCTAATTTTTGGGCATAAACGTCTCATAATCATAATCATTTGGATGATTTTAGAAGAGACAAATATTTATTCCATTGTATGGTCTTATTTTAAAAATCATTTATAAAATATCGTTACTGTGGAGCAAAAAGTCACTAACAAACAAATTGACAGCTTTTAGATAGTAGATGTTCTGTGTTTGCAGTTTTAAATAAATAAATGTCATGATAATGAATGTTTCTATTAATAATTATGGTTGTATTCAATGGTTTTTAAGTCTTTCAATATAATAATTGCATAATCAGATCTGTAAATTGCTTAGGCATATAAAAAAAAAATACAAAAAATATATTTGGTGATTACTCATAAATACCGATTTATTTGAGTTTAAATTATTAGTGATCGACTTTACCTCCACGGCGATGATGTAAAAAAAGACTAAAAACGTTTATTTTTATTTCATTTCATAAAAATAATGTTTTATAAAAATTATATTTTGTAAAAATTTGGGAAATTTGGTTCATTTACAGTTATACACGGTTATCGGTTTTTCTAAAATAATATATATTTTTCAGCATGAATAATACACATCGGGAATCCTTTATTGTATTTCCCTAATTTTATATTTACCCTTTAAATGGAGCATATGGTCACCTCCAAAAGTTTTAATGAGCCAATTTTATCACACCTACACAAGTTGTGTCAATATTTCATACCTCGGTGAAATGTATCTTGTAGATTTTGATGGCTTTTCAGAACAGTGGAATTTGGTTTGATTACAATTAAGGCAGGATAGTTTGAGAATTTTCACGGATCTATTGTATGTGCTGTGTTCAATATTACAACTACTCTCTTGTAGCTTTTGTCTTACTGTGCCAAAGCAACGGTGCTGTGCAAAGCAAGTGTCCAGTTAAAAATTTGTGTTTTGAATTCCAAATTATACAAAATCTGCTTGATCAATTATTGTAAAAAATATTTTATTTTGTATTAGAAATCAAATAATATAAAATGCAAAAATAATGGTGAAAACAGAGAACTGACATTCCAAGGCAGATATCATTTACGCAGTGATACAGTGCTCGGAATGCTTCCTTATGAGACCTAATGACATCATTCAAATGAGTGTTTGCTGCTGCCTAATACATATACCAACATCATCCAATACACACATGCCGTTCCTAGATTTAATACAAAAGAATTAATTTTGTTAATGTTTTTATTTTGTAATGACACCATTGAAATCATGGGGGCTTTATAAGAAATACATAAAGAGTATGAAAACCTTACAATCAGTATATTTGGATCAATAAAATTAAATAAAAGTGGTCACTCACTCTCATCAGATTAATGACTACATTGTGCATTTTATCCATTTTAATATTAACAAAATCATACCAGCATATTCTCAAATCTGCATTAATTCACCACCGTACGAAAACACTGCCATAAACTGTGAAATTCAATTGATGAATGTGTGAAAAATATCATAGAGAATTTGTTACCCAGTGTAGCCAACTACATTAAATTGATAATCAATAGTATTGTAAATATAAATATTGAATTATTTATTTTATTATTATGTAGTAATTTGTAACATAAAACGGTATTACACTAAGTATTGTTTATTTATAATAGATATTTTTTTTAAATAAAAGTTTGTGTGTCATCCTTTTCCAATTTCACCTCAATCTAATGAGTGTATATCCGTACCAACCGGGAATAAGTAGAAAAATCTTGTTTTTGTCCAAATCATGTTAAGTGTAAGCTATCGTAAGATAGGTATTTCACGTTAGCAATATTAGAATGAATCTAAAACAGTATTAACGTAGTGGATATTGAAATATGTTTTTAATCATTATTTTACGAATTTAAAGATTATTTATTTTTTTTAATATTTTTCTTGCAATTGTAAATGAGGGAAAAATTATTAAAAAGTCATAATTTTTAATAAAATCCAAATGTCGCAAATTTGCAAAACCATGCAGCAAGGCTATATATAAATTATAGACAGACAGAGTTCAGACCAAAGTTTGAAAAATTAACTATAAAATTTAGTAAAGCTTCAATTTATTGAAATATAAGGTTTAAAATATGTAGGAAATTGTAAAAAATTATCAGAGAAATAAGTCTAAAACTCGTTTTAATTTCAAAGTAATAATTTTTGTGTGAAATTTTCAAATGTGCAACTAAAAATCATTCATAACTCAATATATCCAAAATAGGTCAGTAAAGTAAGATGTTTACGGTAAAACAGCATTCTAAGCATCAAAAAAATATGATATAGGACAATTTACACGGATGACATTGTATCGAAATAGTTTCAAATGTTGTATACATGTGACACCATGCACTGCTCCGTAACCACAGTAATGTGTCGCTAGATGATGCTGGGTGTGCCGTGGTGCATTTTTCCATAATCAGAAAACATGAAAAATGCCGCATTTTTTTTTTCTTTCTTGTAGTGTACCGCAAAATTTTGGAAAAAATTTCAAGTATGCAGTGAAAGAAAAAAGGTTACGGAGCACTGCAGCAAAGGGTTAAGAAAAATATAAAACCATACCATTGCAATTGTTTAACACGTTGACTGCCACGGAATTTTTGTCGATTTCGGTCTAAAGATCCAATTTGATTTAATCATGTTATATTATTAACCTTTCCGGGAGTACAAAAATTGAAATCCGACTTTCTATGGGGAGCGAGTTCTTTTTACTTTACGAAACTTGTTAGTGTGACGTCAGAGCAATTTCACGTTACTTTTGAAAAAGTTAAATACTGTTGATGATAAAATCACAAACTGTTCTATCATATTTTCTATATGTCAAAAAGCTTAATACAAATAACCATAGATGTTGTTACAATACATATTTGAGCCAATATCCCCAAAAATTTACATCAACGTTCATTTATGTCCATACTCCTCTACGGAAATTTTATATCGACGTTTATTTCCGTCCATACTCTTCCACTGGTTAAAAACTTTGATAATACTACATAGTAGTAATCAAAAAGATTAAAATATAAAGCTCTGTACAATTGTATTTTCTGTTCATTTAAGCCAAACCTGATTTTTTATTTTCTTTCCTGAGGCCATCTATTTATATTTACATTGTTATTCTACGAATTTCCTCGTAGCTGTACAAATATGGCAAGTAATGAAGGGACGAGATAACTCGTAGTAGGCAGTCAACGTGTTAAATAAATAAACAGATTTAGTTTTTTTAGTCAAATTTAACAAAGCTTAAAAATACTCTCCTAAAAAGTTGCTCCTCATGGAGTTACCTGCTTATTCCCGGGTGGAACAGATATATTTATAAATTCTATATATTGTTTTTTTCAAATACTCGGAAGGTCATACAAACGTAAAACTCTGCTGCAAGGATAGCTAGCATTTAATATCACTTGAATTTCAATTTCTTATATGTTAGAATTCATATATAAAGTCAGTATTGATAGGCAAGGTTACATTAAACGCAGTATTATGATTTTGATATGGAACATGGAATATACAGTAAAACTACATTATTTGGAATATGATTGCAGAAAGAGGAAGTAGTTCACAGTTCCAAAAGATTATGTCAGTAAATCAGTAGAATAAATAAAATTTGAAAATAAGCCTTTGTAGAATAAACATCATTTGTTTTTTAATTCAAATTATTATGAAAATAATAATTTAAACCTTTCATTATAAAAAAGGGTATTGTTCACTAGAATTATTCTCTAGTTATATTAATTTGGTTGCTTTTTCACTTATCACGAATTGCGTTCATTAATCCTTTGGTTGTCGGGGGCTTAGGATTGGTATACTGAAATGTTGTGAACATAACACAAAAGTAAGCCATATGCCGGAAAGTTAACTATCTAAATGACATATAGAAAGCTACAGTGCAAAGTTGCTCATATAGCTGAAATTGATTTAATAATGCCCTCTTGTTGCATTGTGCTATATGCATGTCCTGTATTAATTTTACATATATATCGAAATAACGTCCCATGTAAATTTGACAACACCATCCATCAGGTTATGAAACATACACTGCATAATATATAATTCTGCATTTTTGTATTCAGATCTATCAAAAGTGTGTCATTCATAAGCAGCTCCACAAATAAATCGTTAAATATTTGTTTTTTTTTATATATCAAAATAATTGCAAAAATAAATAGCAAAAACTCGCTACTTACACTCCTGTAAAATTGTTAATAATGGAGTTAGCAAATCTGTACTTTAAGCCATCGATGTGTAATAATCTAGAGGAGGTAACACATTTTACAATTTCAAGTGACCCACTTGAGTTCCATAAATAAATTATAGGATAAAAAAATCATGAACTAATGAATTAAAACTTGATAATTATATTTCTTTTCATAATAATTAAAATTATGACGTTAAAGGTTTGAAAGCATATTGCTATCAATAAAATAAATATTA
>JAGVSQ010001832.1:1841-27176 GCA_022683975.1 Rhyacophila evoluta | reverse complement strand
TGTGTAGATCCATATGCTCCACGTTGGGAGCGAACATGGTATATATATATATATACTGTGACTACGTTTAGCTGTTGCTCCAGGAGACCTTCTTAGAGGTATCGTTAAGGCTGTAAATATATTCTACTGAAGTGGCAAACCGATTTAGAAATAAATTTACCTGCGATATTTATTTACTCCGCCCTTGCACGTATGAGGTAAGTAAGTACCATTTGAAGTGAGATGATGATAACAAAATAAGATACAAAACAATAAAATCGAAGATACAAAAAGCGCTCTTTTAACAACAGGCGTAAAATTGTAAACGTCAAGTACAAGATAATAAAATAAGAAAAAACGAACAAGGTTGACAGTATAATAAGCTCAATGACGGCCATAAAAGTTATATTGGATGGCATCCGAAAGATATTTTCATCCCTCAAATATTTAATAATATGTACTGCAACAGAACCTTGTGCAAAGGTATGGCCTAATTTATCAACTTAACGGTACGGTGTGACACTTTCACTTTGTTTTTATTTCCAGTTATAATATTTTAAAGATGCAGATAATTTAACAACGGCTTATACTAACAAAATATCTAGCAATATTAATACTCTAATTTCTCTCTACAAATTTCAACATCAATGTTGCATAGATTTGTTTTAGAACTTTAATAAAAAAACACTGTAAAATTAAACGTAAATAAATTTATATTTTGATATGCAATTTGATCATTGTAATTTAATGTGATGTAAGATAAATTTATTGTAATAGGATAAAAGTGATTACTGCCTTTTTAAAAAGGTACTCAAATATTAGCCTGTACGTTCTTTTTAAATATACATATGAAAATATCTTGTTGAGTGACTAATCGTCGAATGATCAAATTGCGTACAAAGAGGGCAAATACCATATTTTTATCAGCAAATGTTAGTTTTTAACCGACGTCGTAAATTCTAATATATCAAATACGTATATTTATAAGTTATCATAAGCACTTGAATTACCTGGTAATTTTAAAATAAATATTAAAATTAGTCTGTGCGCAGTTAATGCATTCGCACAATGTATTATTGGATCGAGTAAGCAAGGAAATTTCAGTTTATTTCCCTGTGCTATTTTTTTATTTATGTACGTGAGTCAATTAAATACATAAAGTTATACAATATAACATGAAGGATGTTAAGGACAACTATATTTTAATATATGTATTGTCTAATTTATTTGCTGATGTTCTTTCAATTCAAATAGACTTATTATAAACTATGATATTGTTTTACATTCATAATACTGTCATGTTGAGCATGTTTTAGAAGAAAATTAAATATCAAAGTGATGTGAATTGACTAGAGATGTATAAATGCATTTTTGTCTAGTACGACGTGTTCTTTGATATTGATACGTTTTCTTTCAGTATAAAAATTTTAAGTCTCGCTACTCTATTAATTAATCACGTAGTAGCAACGCATAGTAATTTATTTATAAAATATAAAACAATGCAACTTTATTAAAGATAATAACCATATGGCCACGTAATCTTTAAATTATTTTTACATACTTGAAATAAATAATAGGATTATTGCTATGTCTAATCAATATGACTCAATTCAATACTATTGATGTACATGATGATGGTAAAAAATTATATCTATAATATGTAACATCATTTCTTAGTATGTATAGCTAGATAATCTTTAATCGTGAATTTTTGCTAATACAAATTAAACGTTTATCTGATTACTGCCAATATCATATTCCATTTTTTTAAACATTAAATAGCTCTCATCAGGCTCGTCTATAGAATCTTAACTAATTATTATAAGAGTTTAAACTTATTAAGAATGTAAGTTAGTAGAATTGTGTATGCTATTTTACGTGCTGATAATAGAATTAAAAATAAGCTATTTTTTATTATTTGTATACAATTATAATATTTAGAGATATTTTTTTAGCATTATTATTTCACTTTCTACTAGTCACAGGAATTTAGAATTTTGTAGATATACACAGCGTGTGAATGTTTATAACATATGTGGAGTTTTAGAAATAATTGTATAAAAAAAATTATTTGCTATTCCACCAAGACAGGTATAAAAATATTGTAGAATAATTATACATATTTTGATTGGTATGTGATAAAAAAGATTTTTACTCAAGTTAAAATAATAATTTTAAATCTCACATTTATTTCGATAGGATGTTGACGACATTGTTTTATGTATGATAAATTTATTTAATATCGGTAAAAATAAGCAAAAATATCCATTTAAATACATATCATGCATTCAATCCAATCATCCTACATTAATACCAATATTTAATATTTACGTAAAAACAATTCTAACTGTTATTTATTTATTGGAACGTGTTTTTGAATGTACTCAAGATAAGGGAATGTGTAATTGTAAAAAGCCCTTATGTAAACGCCAGGTGCCCACTGGTCTGGTCTTTCTTACACGTTTAGTTCCTTCTGCAAAAAATCCCCGTGCGTAGTTCACTGCGGGCTTGTCACAATACTATCTCTCATTGTAACGCCAGATAATGAATAAAGAGATAAAAATTATTCTATTTTTATGATGAGAACACTTCAAAAAAATGCGGACGCTATAGTTATATTTTTAATAACTGATAACCGCCCGATATATTTAGATGATTTATTTATAGGTAGGACTCGTTGACGGCATGGGTTTTTTGAATGCATTTTAATTTCATAGATAAGTATATGACTGTATTTGTTCATCGTCAATCCGATTCACCTGAACGGTGTGATGATAGTAAGGAAGTACGTATATCCTTATTTGTGCGAGGTATGACGTTATTACAGAAATGAAATCCCTAGAAAAGCTTCCAGTGAAGCTCTGTCACTTGATGAATTATTTTATTAAAAGTATTTCATTTCAATAAAATTTCGATTATTTTTTTATGACATTTTCGATACAATGTCTTTTTAATAATTTAAGCAATGTATAAATAAAAAATATATAATCAAGAAGGTAGAAGTATGTACACAAAATATTTACTCAAAATAAATCTAGATAATTAACTAGCAAGATGAAGAAATTAATAATTACGTTTTGGAATGATGGTAAAAATATGCATTTTTAATAACTGAAAACATTACTGATTTCTAATAGCTTCTGACTTAATAATTATCGCATTTATAATTATTGTAATAATTGAGATTTAATTTTACAGAATATTACAATATATTTTCTTGTTTGGTTATTAATTTACGTTTTTGAGAAATGGTCATACGAATATTTATTTTTATTATATTTTGTAAAATATATTTTAGAAATTGTAATAATATGCAATATACTATAAATAGTTTATCTATACGGTAAAGTAAGCATATGAATATTTTTTTTTTCAATAATTTTAGATCGACTCCTATATAAATATAATAATGTATCATTAAAATCGTATCATTTTTGGTACCTATCTGTATCCGGGCAAAATGCATATGCACACGAGCGGTGCACTTACCCAATCGACGTCTGCCGACCGAGTGGCTCTCGGAGTCTCGAGTCGCATCGCCCTCCGGCGACGCCGTCGATCTCGCGAGAGGACGGCGTCGGCCGGTGATGCTGCGGCGCCGCCGCCCGCCATCGCCGGGCGGATCGGCCTCGCCGATTGGCCTGCCGCTTGAATTCCCCCGCGCCGATTCGTCACCGGGCACGTGGCGCGGGCGGAGGGACGCGGCGCGAGAGGGGGCGGGGCGCGAGCTATATGCCCGCGGGACGCTACACTCCACAGTTCAGTTGGCCACCCGACATTGCGCGGGCAACAGGTATCCTTCCGAAAAAAGTCACACACGCTTTTTGACAGTACGCAAACGCTTGTGTTATAACTTTCGACGTGTTTTGTCGTTCAAATATCCTTTTATCGATTATAAATTGATTGTTATCGATCGCTATTTCAAAAATATATCCGCATATATTACGGTATATTTTAGTGTTTGTACGGAAATCTTTGTGAAAAAGTGTCAATTGATTGTTTTTTTAAGCTAACTGTTAAAACTTTAAAACAATTCATCGAGTGATCTTGTGATAAGACGTTTTTATCTATAAACATATTTTCGACGGCTGTTCTAGTGCAGTTTTGTGCAACGCCATTATTAAACGGTCATTAAAATTCTTTCCGCCAATTTTTACGATGGGTTGTTCGGTGTATATTGACGATCCGCCCTCAGCGGAGACCTGCCTGGGATGCGATTTTGACCACATCCCGGGTATGCTGTGCAGAGAGCAGAGAACCGCCCTAACGACCGCGAGGGCGAGGAGCGAGACTAAAAGAGACTTCGGACAGGTGGCCATGAGGCTGCAGTCCGCCGCCAAAGATATCCACCTCACCGAAAAGATTTACGACGACAGACGAAGGAGTCAAAAATCCGGCTGTGATAGAAAATCGTTCGACGTATTATTTAATTCCTCGGAAAATAGAAAATTATCGGGATTCCGAAATGTCTCCGATGATAGCATAATTAATAATAGTTTTAATTCCGTATCGCTAATGAAAAAGCCACGCAGAAGCTCCCTGCATAGAAGTTTAAGAAAATTTAGTCCAAGTAAGTAAACTTTCATTTAACTTTCCACTAAAATTAAGTTTTCCTTTATTGACCTGATTTTGCAAACAAGTACGAAGAATTTTCTATTATAGACAGATTTTTAAAATGCCTGTGCAGACGTTCTGTATCAATAGACGACATATTTTTCATTTGAAATGCTTTTCATTTTTCTTACTTACATTCTTGAATGACATAACGCTGTCGAGAATAATTATGCTCGCAGTCGAATGACTTTTTTATATTTCTACCAACATAATGTGATACTTTTAATGAAGTCAGCTTATTCCTGTTTGCTTAAAAATGTGATAGCTAATACGTTCGAGTATGTTGATAATTTCTCGTATGAAAATAGCCATGTGCAGAATTAATAACATTGCGAAATTTGTCATACTTTTGTATCGTCGAATCACGTAGTTTTTATTTTAAGATTGTGAGCAACTTGTAGGTAATTAAAAATACCTAATAAATCGGTTGATATCGTTTTTGCTGGAAAAACTTGATTTTGTATCGGAGAGAATTTTTTGATAGCGTAATAATCGTATCTAAAATAGACGCGTGACTAATTTTGACGAAAGCCCCCCTGTCTTGTTCGGTATTTCGTATTAATGAATCAATAATCGGTGCAGTGCGGTAATGTTTGTTTTCATCACCGTCCTAAATACACCGCAAATAACGTCATTGTGACGTCGAAAATCGATATTGGTCCTCAGAGCGACGTCAGCTCTTGACATTTTGATAACAGTACCGAAGATGCTGCGTGTAACGATTAACAATATCTATACGCACATTAAATTCCAGGAATTTACTTCACTTATGTAATTTATAACACATGTTCATATAAATGAAAACATTACAGATAAACCTGATATAAAATTCTAAAATCTACCCTGTAATCACCGTAACTATAACTAAGTCTAAATACATTAGTATTTTCAGTTTTGGTTCAAATTAATAATTTACAGTTATGTATTACTGAATTCTACTGAAAGATTTTCATTTTTGATAGTGCTAGAAGTTAAACGTGTAAGTTTTAATTTGATTCGCTTATACGGTACGCAGATAGGTATTGATGAAAGAACATTTGTAGTTTTATAGGCAGTAAGTTTGAACCGTCCCTTGGACAGTATTTACTGATTATTTAATCGGAAATGATTTAGATCCTATCTGTGTAAGCGCTGTTTATTTTTTTAGAGAATTGTATGACATGGTATTTATTGTTCGGCCGAATATCTCACTCGTAAGTGAATTATTTGTGAGTCAGCGGATTGGAGTTGTGGAAATTATGATGTAACCGAAGAGACATCAACGCGCGGTTATCGCGGCAAATCGTGTGCTTCGCCGACGATCTGATTCATAAATTTACTAACAATTTCGGATAAAATAGGTTTTTTATCATTTATGCATAAGGTATATTTTTTCTTCACAATAAAGTCACTTTGAACTTGGTAAATTCCGAAAATATCACCTGGTAACGATTAAAAAAGCTTTATATTCTAAGTTCGCCATAAAATATTTTTTCATACACTTGACGTTCCTAGATACTTGTTTTATCTAGTCTCCCTTTTATCTTATTTGTCTTCTGAATGGGAGAATTTCTATGATAAAATGTTAAGTGCAGTTTATGTCACTCGGCTTCTCATAACAGATCACATAATCTAATTGGCCATTAAGTGCGCGAGTTTTTCTCCATCCGGTGACCTTTATCCGGCACTTTGTTATCAAGGGATGCGGCCGGCGGCCTACTTGTAGGACAGTATGCATCTACTGGAAGGCGGTTGAATATTCTTCGACGTATCCGGGACATTGCCGGAATACCTCCTTTCCTCTGGTATTGCCGCGATTCCGCTCCGGGGGTATTTTTTGCTCATCTCCGCAAATTATCCTCGCCTAGAAGATCTTATCTACCTATAAACAGAAAATCTCGCGAATGCACTAGATCACTTTATTAATTGCTCGATTATGAATCACACGTCGTTGATTTACCTGAAATATTTCATCCACATATTTAAAGGTTTTACTGCTTACTCTTTACAGATTTGTGACGTAAAAATCTTGAAGCTTTTATTTTATGTATAATTCGATATTTAACAACGTGAACGGACGAGTTTCATTGAAAATACCTAAAAAAAATTGGTATAATAGTATTTAAAGTTTCATATAAAAATATATCAGCATGGATATGATTAAATCTGATGTTATAATATATATTATACAACAATTAATATTATGCCTTCATTCATATTTTTATTTTAGATATGATGATAATAATAATAATAATTATAATAATAGATGTTTTGTAATATGTGTTCGATAGAAATTAGAAACTTATTACAAATCGTTTCCAAATACTTTTAATAAATACATATTCAATTAGTTATTTGACAATACTAAAAAAATCCAATATGTATTTTTTGCGTCAACTGCAATAATGATATACCTTGATACTGGCTTTGATTATAAAACACTTTTTCAAAGTTGATTGACTCCTTTTGAAGTCTTTCACGTACGTACATACATTGAAGCCGGTAATTAAAGTACATCATTATATTAATTACATTGTGTAACTTGAACCGCTTTGAGTACCGACTCGCAGATAATGTCATGTCTACTTAGCGGAGTATAAAAAATATATTCAACCAACTCTCATCATCCGGAGCAGTGATGCTTTGATTCATATATACTGAATTTGTTATACATACAACTGTTGTGGCAAACAGGACAAATATGGATCACACATTTAATATTGTAATTTTATATAATAATGGCAAACACCTTACTTCCACTTAAACTTATAGAACTTACTTTAATATACAACTCAATCAATACAATATTTTAAGTTGAAGAAAGGGTTACATGTTATTATGAGAGTTATTGTTTATTTTTTGTTGTTAGTATGCACTGTTTTAGATTTTAGTGTATGAGTTAATATGTGTGCTATCGGATATGACAGTTTTTTATTTATATCCAGTTAGGTGGGGTGTGAATTTTTAAATCAATATGATATATACCGCGAGCAGTAAGTTGATCATATAGTTAAATCATGCGTGCATATTTTATCAGGTGCGCGTATCATCCGATGTAATCGCTGCTTAACGTTGTTGCGGTAGGTCAGAATCTATCTGGTAATAAATCTTTATCTCTCTAACAAAAGGTGAGTTCTCTCTAATCTAAATAAATCAGTATGCATCGGACGTGTTTTCATAAAAACAAAAATCAACTAATTTTATATTTAAACATTTGATTTAAATTTATTGTATTTCATGGAATAAATCCAATATTACGCGGAACTGTATCTTTATAATGTAGTATTTCGTGATTATGTTTAATTATCAATTATCTTTGATTATATTCGATCAAGTATTGTTTTTATGTTTGTTTTATTTGAAATATTATAATTTAATCAGCATCCATTAAAATTTAGCAGCTTTGGTATAGCGCAGTGTTAATGTGTATTTTATTCAAAGCTAAGGTTGTTCGAAACGTAATTTTTAAATGCATATTAAAACTTTTTGTAATATTTTATATCAAAAGTGATTGACCGAAAAATAGTTTTTTCTTAATCTATGGTGCATATTAAATCTAAATGTATAATTGCTAGAAATGTTTCTTTGTTTTCATTCAAACATGTTGTGTGAATGAAGCGCGTCTCCAGATCAATGAAACAGGATGAGCAGCTTTGCTGTGATCTTGTCACAGTTTTATCTGCTTAATGATATAAAATGCGACCTTTAATTGTTTGGACGTAATGATCCTTCGTTGGGTTTTAATTCATAAAACACAAAAAACGCCGCACACTGCGCTTTTAATAATCCAACGTCGCTATTATCTAAATACTTTCCATTCCTCGGAGATTATTACGAGCGAAGTTTTTCCGCAGAAGACGGCGCAAAAACAATATGTCACTGTGGCGTTTCCTCCATAAACATTAAAAGTGCCATCTCACGGTCTCCTTCCACGCCATTAAGTGTAATTACCGCACGTTTGCTACTAATTAAATAAAAGTCTACTTTGATTTGTAAAAGTGTCAATCGTCTGAATTGCCATCAGCGACATCGCGCTGGCTGTTTTTATGATGTGCCACACACACGGTGGCCGTTCAGTAACACTCTTTGTGCGGCTGTTTGGAATTTATACACGATGGAAAAGTGTGGAAGTGTCCCTGTTTAGATTTCCCGTTTCGCGGCGAATGATAACGAAATTAACTTAATAATCTCACATAAAATCATAGACGCCCATAAAACTTAGCCGCGTCGATTAAACTTGGCGTACATCACCGTTCTTGAGCAATTTTCACGATATTATTATTATCAGAATGGCGTAATAATTATCATATGTTAATTTTCAGGCTGCATCGACGGTCGTAAAATCCGCGACTTCTCGATAATTATCAATAAACCATAATAATATGCGATTATCATAAAACTGTTTTTAAATGGACAAGCCTCTTACTGTTAAAGACGTTATTCATAAAATGATAGGCACTCGCTAAACATATTATTTAAAAACAAAACTTACAAAAACTGCAATCAAATAATTATTTTATTTTTTTATAATACTTGAAATTTTAATTATTATTTCATAAAAAATATATGATATCAAATTACTAATAAGCCTTTAAATAATTCTCTTAATTTGTAGATTTAGATATTTCTCATTACACTAGTAATATAATAATGAAGAGACAAATGTGAAGATTTTACTTTATATGTTTATTTTTCATGTACAAGAAAAATATATAGCAATACTTATATGCAGAAATATGTAATGTTAAATCAGCGGAGTTCATAGATCCGTTCGGGATTTTTTTTTTTGCTTTAAAACTGAAACTATGCCGAATTCATAACTGCATAACCGTGCATCGTTTTCTTTTACGTCGTAAAATTAAATTAATCATGCGGCTATACAGTTAGCTACTTCGGACTCGGTTACGGATTTTCCTTCGCCGGCCGCCGATTGATGGTCCTTTTTCCACTCGCCGCGATACTGGACCCATTATGGCCACTCAACATTTACGAGCGAGGCCTTATTAGTTTACGCCGGTCTTAAATGTCTTTTTGTTCTAAAGCGCGGGCCACGGCCAGGGGGGCGCGTCCGAATTCACTCGCCATAAAAAAGGATTCACATTTCCACTTAGAACACTGTACACAGTATTAACAATAAATCACACGTTTACCTTTTTATTACTATAAGGTTGTACTGCTATATTATTTTTAAATATTTTATCGGTTTGCTAATACATATTATTATTTTCAAAAACAGTATAATCAATATTTCTATTCGATTAATGTCTAATTATTTTTACGATATTAATAAATATCATATTAAAAATATATATTTTTTTAATATGTTCGTCTTACATCGGTAATTCTCCGCCCCTGTCCTGCGATGATATTTTTATGTGTTGGCCTTTTTTCTTAGATCTGTTGGCCCACCTCCTTCTAGTTCCTGATTTTGACACGACAATTCTTGTTAGCTGAGTTGGACCGCCACAGTTTCGTGTAAAAACTAAAATAGAGCAGCATCTTTCGTTTTTTTTATATTCCTCATGACGATGTTATAATTATTTTTTCTATCGCGCTACGGCCGTTCTGTTCCCAGTGGTGTGGCGCTTTGTCCTCTCTGTTCTTCGCCACCATCACGCAGGAGGTCCACACTATGGGAATATTTTCATATCAACGGGGATCTTTATTATTAACCTACACGGCTTCTTGTACTAAGCATACGAATTAGATAAATCCAAGTTTATCTTATTTAGTATATCAATTACTATATTCAGTAAATTATTATTCAGTAAAAAATATCACAACTTATAAAAGCTGCAATGATGTCAAATAATTTGAAGCTTTATTTAATTAGGACTACGTCAATAGGTAGTATATCCATTAAATTGTAATGAAATTAATACGTATCCCAAAATTTGTACTGATAGCTATTTTTATTTCCTTTATTGAACGTATTTTTTTAATGTTTTTGTTGCGAATCGTCAAAAACAATGAAAGTAAATTATTGCAACATTCCATTGTTTAATAAGAAAGACATAGCACGTTTTTTTCATCAGCATTATTATGTGTGTTGCCAAAATTTAATTGTTAATCTTTTGTCAAATATATATATGTATAATATAATATTTTATTTATTAATGATCACATTGTCATGTTGGTAAGCATTTTCAAATATTTAATTTTACGTATTTTTTATCGTCTTTCAAACGGTTGACACGGTGCGCCGTATATTTGAATGCGAGGCCCATTAAAATTATATCAGGAATGTTAACTGTTACACCCCAAGGGTGACATCTCGAGCGATCGTTTATCTGAAGAATTTTCAACCCTCGAGAATTCTTGCGCGATCATTTTATTCGTCGCTCTAATTAAAATTTGTATGAGATCCGATAGAAAGATGCCGGCGTAAAAATAAAACGTTTTTTCGATGCGGACGAAAAAAAAAATGGAGCCACTTGCGAAGCTTGTTTACAATAACAGACTTTGCGAGACATACTCATTTTTGAAATGGGTTTTTCTCTTGTTAATCAAGGTCATACATTCACGCTTATTTTGAAGTGTAATATTTTATATAAAATTTAATATGCAATACACGACAAGACCATTTTGTCCTGTTGTGGTTGGAACATTTTCATACCCGACACGATTGTAATTAAGTATAATAAAAATCATCAATCACAATAAAATTTACGCAAAAGAACGAAATAAATAATACACACTAAATTGTTATATTCTACGTTACTTTTGTCAAAAGCTATATTGACTTTGATTCTCATATTTTTGGAGTGGTGATAAAATATTCCAATGTATCTTATAAATATGGGCCTAATTTTTATTTTTGTAAATCGTTTGTATAAAAACAATTGGACTATTATTCACAATTTGTATTAGAGCGTCTGGTATAACTAAACGATTAGAAGAGATGAATTGGACTGGGTTCTAAATTCTTCTGTAAATAAGCTGTAAAATTTTTAACACTTTACCCTGGAGGGAAATAAAAAAAAATAATAGAGTCCCCTTCGGCTTGTTAATGAGTGTGAAACATCTCCGGTGCGCCGACTGTTTGTGGGTCAATAAAAATTTGTTATCGTTTGTCAGCGACACCGCTCCCAGGTAACTAACGTCTCTATCTCGTTTTGTGGCGGTCCTCTTGACCACCCCTGATGAACCAATTTACCGCATCGAAATGCGGTCGCATAGATTTGGTTGTAGATTGAAAACGGCATTAAAAGCTTAGATGTATTTACAAAATTATACAGGATCTTCTGTATTCAAATACATCTAAATGATATTTGCATTAATTTTTAATAACATGACTAACGTTTTTCTTTTTGCCTTTTGACAGAGTTCAGCGAAGTCTTCGTGTGGATTTGTCTGTTCACCATGATGCAGCAGACATGCACGCGGGCGGCGCCGGCTCGTCCTCCGAGCCCCGGAGCCAGCGCAGCTTCCTCACCTTCCCGCGAAACAGACCAGCCCAAGTGGATAAATCCTTGTGGGATGGGCACAAACTCAGACGTCATGCCTCAGGTAAATAGTCAAATCTTGACCGATGGTTTCTTATCTAATTTGTTACAGTCTCAATTTAATATGTTTTAATGATATCACTTAGTCTTAAAAATAGAATTTATAAGATGTTGTATGATACAAAGTACGACTTATACAATAAATTGTGTTTGCTCGTTGTTTTTCAGGATATTGAAATGCCATACGTCAGCGATCAAGAATTACTCAACCAAATTGTCCTTCAAGCCAAAAACGCTCTCTCAGACGCTGATCATTATAAGGACGATTATGTAAGTAAATAATTTATATTGTATCATGCTATGCATCATCATTGTTGTTTAGTAAAAATTATTAACGTATGTTATTTAATGTCACTTTCAATCATCGAGTGTAATTTTTTACTCGCGTTAAATTCATTCATAAAATATTCACTCATTCATGTATAATTTTTACGCGTTTTCCCCCTTCCTCTTCCCCGCGACCGTCGTGAAATAATTGTCTCCGAAAGCCAGACGGTGCGGCCCGCTGGCTGAATAAAACATCGCGGCTTTCATTTGCACGAATCTCCAAGACTATAGGATACAGTGCGTCTTTCTCGTTTTTTCACATTATTATCGCGACTGTGTGTCCTTGTTCCGTCGGAGCGGGCGGAGGTTAGGAGCGGTGAGGTGCATCCGGTCAAGGAGGTCGCTTCCTTTCCGTTAATTATTGCGTTACTGTTACAACCGCGGGCGACTATAAACTATTGATACGCTCCTCACACAAAATGGATTCAGCAAATCAATCAATACATCGCCTCTCTCGGCCTCATCTTTAGACATTTCAACATAAATCACATTTCAGTCTGAACACTATTTGCTATCACATATTTTTGACATTGGTTATTATCAATGAAAGTTCACACTACGCCTCAACCGAGGTTTTGAAAGGCTCGTTCTCGAACACTTCGTGAAATTAAGAAATCACATCAGATTTTTTACACCACGGTGTATACCTACATTTCAAGTATTGTGTGCAAAAGCAACATATTATAGATAATCTTGAATGCTGCCACTTTTATAAAGAGTTGCAATAGTGACGCGGAATATTTTTCTTGTTGAAAAACAATATTGATTTATTGAAAAATACATATTACAAAAAAATCATTAGACTGATCATTTTATGATTGTCATAGAACATAATATGTCAATATTCTGCTTAATAATCATATACGTTTATGACTCCATTCAAATTGGATAAAATCTAACAGTATTGTTACATGTAATACGAGTTGGTTGAGAATAATTACTTAAATATAGGAATCAGTGAATCATAGTGTTTTTATTTCAGCGTTACATATTCGCATTTATCAGAACTAATTTATACTGACGTACTCAATCAATGCTGGTGTAGTTTTTTAGAGATCGCATTGACTGAAATCCGCCTTTCTAAGTCGGAACGTGAATCGCGAGCTAGCTTGTTACCAAATTTCGCTAGTGTTGAGCCAATCAGTATGCTCGGTCCGGCGTCGAACCTCTGCGGTCGTTGTGCAATAGGGAATCCCGAGACTCGCCTCACCTGAGAGCAGTAGGGCCTTGAGCGATCCGGCACCAGTCGTACCCGGAATGATGTGACTCAACTAAACTGACAATATCATTTGTATTGCACAAGTAATCATAACACGACTTTTATAGTTCGGATGTTTTGCTATAGAGCTCGAAGACACCTGCTGTCCACACTGTTACAACACAATCACTTACTCGTTTATATACTTAATATATCATTCTAATTTGATAAATCAAAATGTCCCTTCCTTCTCTAAGCACTAGGATCTCCATAGTATCTAGTTGTGATTCTGTATCAGATCTCAGTTTCTAGTTGTTAGTTATTATGGCAGAACTCTTCGAAAACACATACTGAATTCAAATACTTGTTACAGTTGAATTAAAAACCATCGGTCAGCAAATTTGACTTAATGATATTCGATTTACCAGCTCGTTTTTATTTGTTAAGATATAATACACCATTCAGTATAATACAGAACGAATTAAGATGCTGTGAGGTTTGATGTCGTATTTGCTTATATTTCCATGGGTTGATTAACGTAACCAATATATGCATTGACTCGCGTCACTTTGACGTTCGTAACCATAGCTGATATATTATATGTCTGCAGCAAAATAGTAATTGAGATGTGCATACATGAAACGAGATGATTACGTTTTTTCCGTTACTCCAATAATACCAACTAACTATAATTTGTACTCAAATAGCAATGAATATGCATCGTTCAAATCAGTGTTTGATTGAATAGAATGTAAGATTGATAGTAGGAATTATTTTGTATTTTTTCCAGTAGGCAAAGTAACTATGGGTGGTCATCGGCTATCCATTGGTATTCATAATATAGGTACGCGTTCAATCGTAGCTAATCCATCGAGGATTCATTAATGTTATCGCCGTATTTATTCTATTATTCCTTTGGTAGCCGGCAGCACCCAAAAAGAGTTAGACCGGATTGTTCTACCGGTCTCAGGCGGAAATGGGCCAAAGCCGTTGTTAGTATACTATTCGGCGCGACATCGGACAGTGACGGAGTCCAACATTTCACACCAGAGCCTATGTGAAATGTAACACTGCGCCGGCCCGATTTCGTGCCGACGGCTATACAACAGTGGACACTTATTTGATATAGGTACGCCTGTTCGATGCGGTGATATGATTTGGCTTGGACAATTTTCTTTCTCAAAATTTTAAACGAATTCAATAGAGCAGGTGCATCGGCCATTGAGTTTTCATCACACGTGAATTAAATTATCTGAGTACATACATCGTGACAATAATATTCAACACAGTCGAACGTAATACACTATTCGTGTATAAACAGATTTATATATTATTTGATTATTTAAATAAATTACGTGCTAACTTAAAAGCAATACTTTATTTCACTATGCGATCTTTATTACGACTATATGCATCAACTAATTCTAGCCTTTTTTGAGTTTGTATGTTACGATATAGATAGAGAAATCCAATTGTCGTTGTTTTCACACTAATTCAAGAATAAGACAATGCCTACTAATTGCATATATGCGAGTTCATTCTTAGTGTAAAATTTAGTAGATTTGTCGAGCAACAGCTATTCGCAAAGTGCATAATAGTCGTCGATGCAGTCTCGTCGTGGATATTGGCGTTGGTAAGGGTGCATGTCGAGTCGCGAGTGTCGTCTTCTATCGCAGCAACTTCCTCCAGCCGCTCATTATCGATGCAGATTGTGTGCGGCCACGTGTCCCCGTCACCGTCTGCCAAAAGACAGTCAAACTTGGAGTAATTTATCACGACATTTCAAATTAAACGTTTTCAAGGATACGCTAATTCGACTTCGTGTGCTTCATTCAAACGACAGTCAATATATTAAAAACTTAGATACGAATCGTATGATAATACGCAAATCATGCAATTTGTGTATTTACAGACCTTAGACATCCACATGTTATAATATACAGCATTGAAGAGACTATAAAATGAATTATATGAAGCATTTAAATATATTTCTCTTTTGTGCATGTTGGTAATATGCGATATTTTTTGTAATTAGCCATTTTTTTCATTTTTAATTAGATGAATTAACTTAAGTATTTATTGTGAAGACATTCACGAGTATGTCGGGCATTTAAATTTAATTATAAAGATACAAGATTTGAGTCCGTGATATCAAACAATTTTGATTAAATAATATATTTTTTCATAAACGATGCTTAACCGATTAATAGATACCGTATTTTTTTACATTAATTTGTATTCTTATAACCATCAGCATAGTTCAATGTATTAGTTTTTTTTATAAAATATTCTACTGCATAATTGCTGAGTTATTTTTAATTATGTGCTTGATAGATTGAGTATGACTGCTTCTTCCGATACTTTGTGAGTGTGCACGCGCGTAATTTGTGTCCGACGAGCACTCGCAGGACTATTCGATTCGCCTGTCACATTAGCGTGCATATGTGACGGAATTTTCGGGCTGGTGTCCCTTAGCCTGTCGTCTTGGCCGCCGCAGTCAGTCTCCTACTGTTAATAAATTTCCATTCGTGTTGGTTTCAATTACACCTGCTCACGTGCCGCGGACGCCGAGATATCCGAAGAGATAGCGAGCTTCCTATCCGCGTAGCTAAGGATGTAAGGAGCGCGTCCTCTTCGGATTCACCTAGCGCCGGATCTACCGTCCTAAAACAATAGCGTTTTACGAGATTCAATCCTTGTTGGAACACACTACTGAAACACTAGTATTATAAACGATTGTTTGTCGTAAATACTTCAATAGCATGTCAAAAAAGTACACCGGAAATTTGACCCAATGTTTTTAATATCGTAGACTTATTTATTATAATATATTCAAATTTATACTTAAAAATTCGAAAACAAAGTTCGATAGTATTGTCCGTTGTAGTTTTCCAAACAGTTGACACTGAAGTATGTCTATAATAAGTATGAGATAACCTACATTACTATTGATTGTTGTCATGTCTGCAGGTGATTTATGAGAAAAAGTCTAATTTTCTCGTGTTGTTTTTACTGATTGATTTGCCTAATTGGAAGTAAGCACTCGTTTCGTCGACTTGAGCGCGTAAAATATTGATCGCGTGAAATCGCAGGTCAGTGTTTGTTTTTTGTTTGATTTGCCAAAATTACTGTTAAATAAAACAGTAGCATCACGTAACGTGTCTAATCCCACATGAATGCCTAATCGACGAGCGATACAAATCGGTGATCGGATATAGATTTTCCAGTGTGAAAAATTCGGCGACACGTTATTCCCAATATAACTCTTTTATAACTAGTTTGATGAACTCACACTGGGATTTCCAGCCGTCGCGGGTCCAAATGAATAATTCAGACTGCGAGATGATCTCTGGATAATGGCTGCAGTGTGCGGTTCACCGCGAAGACTCTCGATGACGCATCCGAAACGCCGCCGCAGAAGACGACCTGCCGGCTCAACAGTTCAATTCGCGTGCGTGGGCATTTAATTGTTTCCACATTGCATTGTTTAGGCCGGCGAAATTGGCAATTATTGCATTTTATATTATCGTCTCCGCGACATGCTGCTCATAAGAAAACGGCCGAGACAATGTTGTCCTGGCTGTTACCGCAATGGTGCGTCGTTTCGCGCATTTATATTTCGCTCAATTATTTTCTACCCCGTAATACCGCTGAAGACAATATACTCGCCTGATAGAAATCAGTACACTTCTCACCATTTTCTTCTTTCTTTTTCACCATTCTCACAGGGACTATTTAGACTTTTTACCAAAAACACCATTATAAGCAGAGGGAAATAATAAATATTCGACCATATAAATAATAAAAAAAACGTTTAATCGCTCCAACTTGTCCATACGAGATGGGTAGTCAGTAACCATAGAAACTATAGGAAGTAATTGCAGCACGTTTATTGCTATTCGAATTCGTAATGTACCTATTTGCTTGACTCATTTTCATAATCTAACCCGCCGTCAATGTAATATTAACATTGAACATCTTGTATCGAAAAATATGACGCTAATTAAAGGCTTTACATCAACAACTTATGCAATACGTCGTTTTTATTATTCATTTTATTACAATACAATTCATTCAATGAAATATAATATTTACCGGATTGATTTTATACAAATTTGCAATATGTTTCTCACGTATCTGGTCATTCCGAGAACGGTTGCATTGCGCTGTGAATATGAATCCGTATCGAATGTATGCGCAGCGGTCATAATCGTCTGCCGATAAGAGCGCACTTGGAGGAAATTTTAAATGCACGTGTTTTTGAATTCGCCGGTCGTTGAGCGAGATAAAAACGGCCGGGCGATAAATGTGTCTCACTCTCTCTCGGAGCGATATTAATGGGCGACACACTGTCTGGTCGGATCGGAAGACTTTTCTTATCTGCAATACATTTCTGATACCCTGACACCTTATATCAGTTGAGCACTTTGTATTAAATACAACTTTATCGCTGTGTGTAATCAAGCATAACACATTCCATTCATTCATTATATGGGAACTTATCATTTAACACCGTCATTTTTGTCACACACTTTGTTGCTTACTCATTCTTATCTTTTGCTAATTAAAAATACAAAAAAATAAAGTATTCTTCACTTTGATTTATCAATATTAAAATTATGAGTAATATACTGTTAGTATTTTAAATAATTGTTAGCCGTCTGTATATTATCAAGACAGTTAAAGGTCGAGCTGTGGTTATGTTTTTTTCTTATGTAGATATAGCGTTGTATTATAATGTGCAAATGACAGTTCAGCGGTAATAACAATCAAATTCGTTCAGTTTTGGGTGAAATTTTAATGTGAAATGAATGATTTTAAATGGGCGTATGTATAATAGATAGGAAGTACAAAAAGTTTCGCAATATTTATAGTTATAATACACGTAATAAAATGTATGCTTTACAATGCATTGACGACATTCGATATAGCGAACAGCTGCGCTGATAAATGATTCTTTTGCTGACTGCGAAAATTCCTCGTGGGCACTTTGTTTTGAGAAACAAACCCAGTTCGCCACACACGATCTGTGTTCATTCATTCGCATCGTTATGAAACAAAATAATACATGTATAATAACAATATGCACTTGTCTTGTTGCTGATTGCAAGGTGACATAAATTACAAGTGTTCGGACTTATATCGAATTAAATACAATAAAGATTCTTATTATAATTATTAATACAAACGATTTTATAGATCTTTCATAAAATATCTTGGTACATATTGTTTTATATTTAAATCTTATTCGATGACTAAATACACCATATTTCTTTAAAAATATATATTATCATAAATATAACTTTATTATTGTTTTAAGCTGATAAATCGTATTGTTAGTAAAGTTGCAAAATTAAAATTATTGGGTTTTTATTCTTATTATATTTATTTTCGACAGTTTATTAACTTGTATGTTTGTATTGTTGGTCAAGGATTTGAAAGAAAATATGTACTGCTAATGTAGACTAATAATATAAATCTATTTTTTATTAATGTTAGATTTTTATCGATATTAGTTATGTATCGAAAATTTGAAAGGTTTTGCGAATATTATGGATTTAAAAAATATTTGCAATACACAATACGATCATCGCTTAATATGTGTATGTGTGTATGAAAAATGTGTTCACACATAATTATTTAAATAAATAACCTACCTGTATTGTTGAAAATATTCATGAGATTAAATTACGACATTTCGGGTGTAATCTGCGTAATACTATATCTCGGTATTTGCGGGAAGTTCCGAGAAGAATTTTTCTTATCAACCATCATACACCAGACTGCGTGGCACCAACCGAGAAATTCCACAAAAACCATCTGGAATAACTTTCTAAGTATTCATTGGAATTTATAACGCGTTGAATTACGATATAGTTGACACTAAATAAACATCCGAGGCAAGTTCCGGTGGCTGGAATTTTTAACATTGATTAGCGAGATATTTATTATAAAGATATTTTGTCGTTATCGCGTACTACATTGTAAATACTAACCATATTATAAAATGCATTGTTTCTTTTCATAGACTTTAATGTATGACATTTTAGATTATTGTATTTCGTTCATTTTTCAATGTACGATGTTGCTCATTCGTGAATTAACTTATTTTTTAAAAACGTCTCAAGTTCATGTCAAGTATCGTGGCAGATTGTGTATCCATGTCTAAAAATAAGGCGTGCTGCAATACCGACTAGCCCGTCATCTTAAAAAACCATGAATCACATATTTAAATAGTACCAATAGTGATTGATTACAAGTGGTCATGTGTGATAAATCGTGTTCAATAAGTGATCGAACAGAGTATGTGTAAATTTCGAGTGCTCGTGTACATACATATTCTTCATACAATGCGATGTTTGAAAATATAAGTATTGTCAATAATAAGATAGAATTAAGTACTAATATACGAAACAGATTTCATAATATAATAATATTTAAATTTACATTTTGAATTATTTTTCGTGTAATTTCCCAATAAAGAATTAGTAAATTAATAACTACGTAAAGTAGTTAAATATCGACGAAAAGCGAGCGTTAAAGCTTTCGGTTTGTTTCATTTGTTGTTGTGTGAGAAATTTCAGGAATGCCGTGAACTTTGTAAACATTGAAAAACGCGCCCCCTTTTGCAATGACCTTTGTTATTTTTTACGCATAGATTAACCGTATACAAAAGAAAATCGATTTCGACTTACGGTTACGTTGAACCGATTTTCCAGCCTGATATTCGGTATTATGACATCACCTGAACTGGCTGTGACTAAACTATGCGAGAATCGATATTTTCTCCGTAATACGCGAATGACTGCCACGTTTTTTGGACCGGTCTACCTTTCTCACAAACTTTCTTGGTGAACTTTCAAAAGTTTGACGGCAAATATTTCATCTGTACACACTTACAACATGCTCACAACTTTTTACCGAAATCAATTTAAAAAACATATAAAATATTGTACATTATTTTCTACCAAATTCATATTATCTATTACCTGGAGTTTTACGGTTCGAATTATCTTATTGGTGTGTAATAAAAAACTTAAAAAAGTTTTTATGTAACTGCGGTTCCTAAAAATCGAGAGCGCTTCGTAAGAATCGGCTCGAATATTCCGAGAATTATTTTTCGCCCGAGGCCTTGATATTATTTCACTCACTGTCTACATACACTTCTCGGATGTTAATTATTGTTTTATCGAAAGCTGTTGTGGAGCGAATAATCCGTTCACGGAAAATGATCACAACATTGGTGGTTTGTTGTGGATTAGTGCGCGGCCCAGTCGCTATATCGCGCTTTTTAATTTTTTTACGGCTATTAAGTCAATACTACAGCCTTCTCGCGTGATTAAAACGTATATTATTTTTTGCTCACCGATTACTCACGATTAAACTCGTCTGTTGCGATTCGTTTCGTACGAAAGCTCGACAGTCCTTGATAAGCATCGCTTTAAAAAATAAAAACTATGCCTAAAAGCTTCTCTATAAATAATGATTTAGTTATTAATTAATGTCCGAAATTGATAATAAAACAATTTCATAGTAAATCAAACACCAAAATTTATAAAAAGCTGTATCATATGATGTATTCTTCAAGGTAGTAAAATGACTTGAAATGATTGTTCTGTTGTTCATTCAGTATGCGGGACGATTAGTCAAATGGAATAAATATGACATCCTCCTTTCGATGTCTCATAGTAAATTCCTATTGCATGTTGCCGTGCCAATGAAGTGAAATTGGTGATGGCGCCAGGAGTTGAGATTAGAAGCACGACAAATGCATCAGTTAATTAAAACGGCGCTAGGAAATTTTTCGCAAAGGGCCAACGGTTGGTTAAGTGATACTACGCCACGTATATTAATAACAGAGCTTTCCCTGAAAAATACGTTAGTCATCCCGCGAACCGTTTACTGTTTGAAGAATTTTCCGCTGGATGCTACTAAGCTAATTACAATTTTATTTTATAATCTATAAAAACAGTTTTATGACTAAAGCTTTATTCTGAAAAAAATCTTATTAGACTTCATAGAACAGTAAAAGCACTGATGTTGAATAATAATTATTTTTCTCCGTTTATTATTGTATTTATAATTATTATTCTAAATTTTCTTTTTCTTTTCCTTACAGGTTCAAAAGACTTTCAATGTTGACTTCAACGGTCATCATAATTCTTGGAAGCAGAGTCGTTACGAGTGGTTGCCGAGTAAGGAAGCTATTCCAAAGGATCTTGGAGAAAATGTTGCTGCTGAACATCTCACAAAGATTGAGGTAAATATAATAATTTCTTTTTCAAAATTTTTCATATCCAGGCTGTTTATTCGAATTCAATAATAAATACACACTACGTTGCCTGCCTTTATAAGCCACATAGTAGTAATTTGTCTTTTCTTGATTTGGAAAAAAAAATAGAGGACACGGAGGGTGATCCTTGCCTGAGGCGGTGTGGGGCAGAAGGCTTTGACCCGTCTCGCCGCGACCTTGGGCCACTATATAAATTCGATGGCGTGTCGAAGTATCAGGAGAGCATAATACTATAATCGGTGCCGACTTATCCATACTTTCAGGGCGTCTGCCCGGTTCAATATCGGAATAAACTGTTCGCCCGTAGCATGGCGAGCTCGCCACCTCCTTTGATTTCTACGACCCGCGTAGCTCCGTGTCTATTTTGTTCGTAACTCAAATTAATAATAAATTGAGCTGGCGTGTGGTTTATTTGCCATTTTCAATCGCGTTATAACTTTAATATTAGGCGATAATCGTGCATGATGCACTCTCAAAAAAGTTTGCGAATTTTTTCCGTGCATTTTTTTTTTGTCCTGTCGAGTGAATTGTCTTTTCGATCACGCGATCTCTTCTGCCTTGATTATGCCCTGATAATAACTGAGCGGAGTTGGTACCTCCTCGATGCACAGGTACCGGAGTGAATCTAATTCATTTCGTAGAGCAAGGACTTGTACGCTTTATTTTTGTCTACTTTTCGTCGTCCAACTTATTCGAATTCCATTACATTTAATCACGCTACAGAGAAATACGTATTTCATTTCATAGCAAGCGTTATCGTAATTCATATATGCAATTGAAAAAGGCATTTCTTAAATTATATCAATGAAATTAGATGTTAATACAAACAGATGCTTATATTTGGTTTTTTATTTATTTTACAGAAAAAATTGGATTCTACACTCGTAGAAACTTATGAAAATCTTCAAAAGTTTGCCGTCGGCCTCGAACAAGTGGCCCGCGACCAGCGATCCAACTCGGGCGAATTCAAAGACCTCTTCACGAAAGCCGAGTACAAACTTCGAGCGGTTCTATGTGAAATACAGGTAAACATCTTACTCTATTAATCAGTAATACCTATTTATAGTGAAACTAAATATATCTAACGAGTTCTCTTTTACCAACAATTGGCGATGGATTCAGTGTTGATATTTAAATATATGTTATATGTACAAAGGATGAAGCACTGTGTTATTATTATTTTTTAAATAATTTAATTATTGTGTTATACAATCGTATTAATGCATTGTTTTCTTTCTTTCTCAGGTGGCCATGATTGAGCGCGGAGTCGAACGGCGCGCTGACGTCACCCGTGACATAATGGCTGACGAATTCCGGAACCTGGACACCTCGTACCGCAACCTCCGCGACTGGCTGATCTTCCGCGACTACATGAACGCCCTCGAGTACGTCGTGCAGGTCTTCGAGTTCTTCAGCGCCAGGCTTCCCTGAAGCGTGAGTTATCGCCTGGAGACACCTTGGCAATGTTACAAAGACAGCAGCTGCCATCACGAGAACCGGCTAAAACAATCGTTGGACCTTATCTGTGCATGAAAATCGATGAATATTCTCCAAAAGAACGACATCGCATCCTGTTTTGTGATCATATATATATTAGTAATGACATTCGTACGTGTGTTCGCCTATTGAATACGTCTTTTGATAATGTGTAAAGACTGCTTTTTTATTCATATGACAATCTATCAATGCCGTTATTAAAATGTGGACCGTTCAGATAACGCATAATATAATTATAAAGTACGTTTAATAATTATACTGAAGTTTAATAATACAGGATCACTCTGCTATGTGAAAAAATACATGTAACAGTGACAAGATTTCAAATCTTATCTTTCTGACTGGGTCCGTTTAAAAACGTAAATTGAAATGTTAAAAAAAATATTAATGTGTTGAATGTTAAATTACAATATCTTGTTGACTTGTAAGACTCTATTTCGTGTTATATTTGTTGTGATGTTTTACTCAATGCAAGAAATGAAGCCCAATATTGTACATAAATTGTAATGAATCGATTTTATAACCTGTTATGTCTATGAACTTATCCAATAGGCAGCTGTTTTATGACAAAACTACGTAAAGATATTTACTCAAAGTATACTATCAATTTTGATGTAAAATAATTACTTTGACGGCGTTCGTAGTACTGCGCTTTTAGTAAATAATAATATATGACTATTTTTGCTTCATAATAATCACACGTAATAAATTTTAATATTATACTATACTGACTGTCTATATTGATAAATTTGATACTTGTTAATAGATAGTTAACGTGAAAAATGCAGCCGGTTGTTTGGTTGAATGGGATTTTTGTGATGTTTAGTAGTAATTTTTATAAAAGAATTTTACTTAATAACTGTAATACTATTTATTGTAGACTGTTTGCGCCTCTTTATTGCCAGTTTCGCGGACGAAAGAGATTTTTTAAGATAGTGTCGTTGTTTTATATAAATGTACGTACGCGACTTTTGTACTCGCACGTTGGATTTTATACTTCACACGAAAGTTATACATTTAAACAATCTTATAATATTTAAAAAAAATAACATATTTGTCTCAGTTTTGAGATTTAATTATAGTCGTATTTTAATAAAACTACACAACGAAATTCGGCCATACTAATGAATTCATGCATTTTTAAATTATTAATTATTTATTTTTTTTTAAATCGCCGAGCAAAGTATTTTAAAATAATTATGACAATATACTCTACAGATACTTAAATACATATTTCACAGTTGCAAAACATGTATTTCTCATAATTCAATTTCGTTTCATACTTTCATTTAAATTTAAATAATCATTCCATGTAATATTTTTTCAGATCAATCATTGAGCATTTTCTATTTATTATTCATTCAAAAAATCGTTTACATGTTTCTTAAGATTTATTTCTAAATTTTATATTAACGCTTGTGTGACGGTGTGTTAATCTAAAATATAATTTGCTAACTAAGTCTGTGATATGAGATTCATCTTATAATTTTATTGAAATTTGATTAATAATCTTTGTTTCGAATTGACTTCATTATATCCATTACAAATTATTCGTAATGTTCCTAAATATTTATAATGTGTGAAACGTAACGGAGGGCAGCTCCTGTTCGAGGGACGAGAAAAGATAAACTAAAAAAATGATTAAAATAACGAGCTGCTTATCTGACGACGAAGCGATGGCGTAAGATAATTAAATTTTTGTATCGAATATATTGTTAACGATCATAAATGATCACAACATAGTGTATTAGTATTTAAAATGAAAAATGTACATATAAATTATTTAATTTAAATTAGTGAAATGTATTCGATAAAATGGTATGAAATGTAAAATTTTAGACCAAAGACATGTTATTACATATAAAAAGTTTCGGATAAATATCAATGTCACATTTTAATGACCTTTATTTAAAAACGTTTTACATTTCCCGCGTCTTTATATC
>JAGVSQ010001831.1:0-27181 GCA_022683975.1 Rhyacophila evoluta | reverse complement strand
GTTTGTCAGACAATTACTCAACCCAATGGGCATCCAGTCCTGCGTTTTTAGATTTAAAAAATCCGACAAATGGGAAATCGAACACCCACTCCCCGGATCGTTAGGCACGCGCTCTACCAATTACACTACCGAGGAGACAGACTATAGAATATATCGTCGCCAATATTGCAGGAAGACGTAACTCGATTTGTTTGTTTAAGTCCCTTCATAAAGTATAGTTTTATTTTTTGCAATTTCTCGTGTCATCGGCAATTTTTTGCACTAACACATTTTAATATAAATTATGTATTTATCCTAAAATGTACCAATGATACAAGTGACTTAAACCGAAAAATCGAGTTAGGTGTTCCTGCAATATTGACGACGATATAGATACAATTAATTATTTTTCTTTCATAATAAACGTTTTATCGATTTGTCTATGTTGCACAGTAACTTACATTTTAATTAGTGTTCACTGCTGTATGTGTGGTGCTTAAATTATATTTTTTGAATATTCAATTTGATACATATTTAGTCGATGTATTTATGCTAATAAGCATTTAAAACTAGTTGTAATGGGCATGTAGTTGAAAAGTGTACGCGCAACAAATGCATGAACAAAAAATGTCGGGTTTTGCAATGTGATTGCTTACCTAATTTTAATACGTGTAATACAATCGTATTCTCCAATTTTGGAACAATGACCTCCATGCTTGCAGTACTACAATAATTATTTTCTAATTTGATTTCGGTTTCTATAATAATTATTACATTCGATACTTTCTTAACCGATTAATTTTGTATAGAAATGGCTACATAAAGAATCTTTGTCATTTTTTTTATCAACCAGTGAATACGTAAAAGTTTTTAAATCTCGAATATTTGTCTATCCCAGTCTCCCCAGTAGTGTACAGTTAGCATGCGCGCCTCACATCCGGGGAATACGGGATCGATTCCGATTCTCTCATCTGTCGGATTTTTTTTAAATCTGGATGTTGAGCAATTGTCTGACAAGTAATTATAATGACAAATAATCTATCAAAACATGTCTTCACATTGTGGAGATTCATATATGTACTTCACTTTCGGAGTGAATATCTTCACATAGTAGATCCAAATGATTCACATTCGGGACGGACATGGAACAAATGCTGAATGCTAATTAGATCATTATAAGAATAATTGCGTATTGCAGTTATTCTTGGTACAGCACATGATGTCGCGCTTTCCTTTCCATAATTATAAAAAAAAAAAACTGCCGATGAGACTCGATTTTCTCTCTAAATAGTATTAGTTTTGCGATGTAAATTGACAGATTTAGTTTCGTCGAAGCGTTATTTAAATGTTAATTTATATTATAACGTTAATTTAATTAACTGAAGGCGTCGGATGTTCGTTATTTAATACCGTAGAATACTGTCTAAAAGTAACACATACCATTGTCTGCTCTCTCGGCAAGTAATATTCGAGGTTGTTTTTTTTTTAATAGCTACCTACCTCTCTGTTTTTATTCTGCTACATTACTTATGTTATTCACTGAAAGAAAGTTCCACTGTGTACAGCACGTCTTGACAACTTTCGAAATCGATTAAGTCATACATGCTATAGGGATTTTACTCGTTATATCATCTATTCGGTTTCTATCTTGTAATCCTGTTTTAGATTCGAAGGAACTCTCGTGAGAAATGTCTCCGGCAATAATTGCTCTAGTGAATTGCGTGACGATTATTGTGTCCTCAGAGTGAATTGTCATTGTTCATGAAAAAACCGAAAAATAAGCATGCTATAATCAATTGTATATTATAGGTTTTTAATATATATATATATTTATACCATGTTCGCTCCCAACGTGGAGCATATGGATCTCCACAATGTGAAGACGACTTGACAGATTATTTTTTACGAGAATTGTTTGTCAGACAATTACTCAACCCAATGGGCAAAAATATATTGTTTCTATTATCGAAGTAGCCGCGATGAAATCGTCAAAACCCTTTGGATGCGAGGTGCGGATATATCCGCATCACCGTGCACGGCTCTTAAGTGCGAGGTGCGGATTTATCCCACGCCCTGAAAAAAACACGTCGCTTAAGTGCGAGATGCGGGTTTATCCGAATACTATATTGAATATAATTTTGTTTCGTATTCCGACATTTCTTCGTCTGAAGGTGAATATAAATGCAGCACTGACCAATTAAACACATAAAAAAAATCGTCCTTAAATATTCAACTTTATTTTTCATTGACTAAATGACTTATTTCATGACTTTTTATGAAATCTTATTTCGCACGTAAAGGGTTAAATAGTTGCATATATATATACCTCATCGAGAAAATAAGTGTATGCGAATCCGTCTTCGTTGAAAACTATTGTTTTATGCGTGTAAAAAATCTTGTTACGGTAGTGTACACAATACTTTTTATATTTGTTCGCCTTCATATACATTACAAAGAATTTTAAATTAGTTTATATAATCTACGAAGTGGCAGTTCTCAACAAAATGTAATGTAAAATTAGCGATGCCTTCTTCGGTGGGTTATTATAATGCTTATTAAAATTAAGTCATGTTTTCCGTGGCAATATGCTGTAATCGGATAATGCTGAGTTATAAATTTTGTATTTTGTTTGCGGTCAGAATATGAAAAGTTTTCGCATTATACTTCGGCGTATACCATACTACCGAGCCGCGTCGATACTTTGTAAATAATATAATAATGAAGCGATTGTGTGAACTTGTAAAATCTGCATGACCTTTCGACCATTTTTTTTTCAATTACTGCAAGAGTGCCTGTCCTTGTAAGGGAAGCATTTAACTAAAAGGATTGTGAATTGAGTTTAAGGTCGGCCTGCCTCTTTGTTCTTCTTTGTGTCAATTTGCGAAGCTACGCCGGCACTTCGACACTTGCGATAGTTTTAACGACGATCGCGAAAATTGGATGAGGAGTTTGTTAACAATCTCGCTTACGCTGTACCGATTCGTAATTGTTTATTTGACTTGCCTGTTTCATTATTACGAAAATGTAATTTTAAAGAGTATTTTCCGCCGATATCTCATTTTTATGTAAGAATATTTTTTATTTTTCTACTACGATTTATAAATTCAGTTTAAGCATTATAAATACCTCTACTAAATGAAATACAATCATTTTAATCATCTTGCTTTGACGACTATCTCTGTGGTAAAATTATACGATTCATATACTATGTGAATTTGTATTGTTTTGTCATGTATAGCCCGCATATATTGATTAATCTTGACTTCGTTGTAACAGGCTTCACACACAGTCATATAAAAACGTATGCCGATTATAATATCTCGTTGTGTCACCATCGCAAAAGCTCGTTTCTCTCAATATCCGGAATATCGTTGATATCCGAATATAGTACCTGCTCACTCACTGACATTTCGTTTCAGCGAAAACTTTGTCCCTTTCGTCAAAGGAATTATTGACAAACAAATACTCGCAGCACCGGTCCCAGCATTTTCCCCGCAAAGTGTGTTTAAACAAAACGTTTTCCATGCGCAGTCGTTGTATCATATTATAAAACTTCGCAGCGCTGGGAAGTAGAATTGACGGCAAATTATTTAGTTTCGCTTCGGTTAATAAAAAAAACTCTTCCTGATTTACTTCTCATATTTTTAAATGTAGAAGTGCGTTTCGGAATTGTTCGTAATTGACAATTAATTGATACGGGCATTACAATTTTTTGCCAAGAGCTTTCAGGTAATTTTAATCTTTACCCTTTGGGCATCCATTCCTTAAGGGACTTAAACCAAGACCTCCGGTGCTAATGTACGCACACGCTTACTAATTCGGCCATCGAGGTGATTATACATTTTCTCAATATCATTTTCATTTGATGTTCGAATAGTTTTTCTAACGCAAGTCTAGACTTTGAAAGTTTCACTCATCTTAACTAATGACAAAATGAGTGAGGTGTTCAGATTGCAAGTCGTGAGCAATCGGCGAACACGAAGGCGTATGTATCGAATGAACCGGCCCGTCGGCCTACCTTCCTATAATTAATTCTCTTCACAATACGAAATAATTGTTATTCTCAATGTCGACAAAACAGTGTAAAAGAATTCCGATTATTGTCCTATATAACCAAATCATATCCTCAAGGCGGACGATTGAGAATACATAATTGAATTTGAATAACAGCCGTGGTGTTTTTGCTTTGTCGTCAGGTATTTGCTAGTGATTGCACCTGCATATAATTGATTTCGCCGACCAGTAATTTACGTCAGTGTATTTTTACAATAATTCTCATCTTAAAGTTAGATTACACTCCGGCCTCTGACACTTATTTTAATAATTGTATGATTATTCAACGATAAAACAATATTGACGTCTCTCGTGTTTTCTAAGATACGAATATTCCTCGTTCATCTTATATTTATTGAGATTAACATTTGTTCGTATTGCTACTGGTACTGAGGTAACATTTGAGTTCATGCGTATCCACTAATTAATGTAGAACGGTTGGTCATAGTGTTGAATCTACTCGCGTGTCTCTGAATACCGGTGAGTGGATGCAGGTGTGATTCCATATTAATTGATTTCAGCATAATTAATTAGTACACCTGCTGTACCCGACAATTGAGTAATGATCATCTCGAATCCACCTCATAGTAACGTAGATAATATAAACGTTATAAAAATGAATTTTAAAACTATTATTTTCACTCAAATTTTTCTTACAAAAATTAATATGGAAACGTTTTCGAGTGTAGGGTAAAAATATTGCAGTTGTATAGTAATAACTATACTCGTAAGCAGTCTAATATGTTTTATTTTTAGATGCCGCTTTGCACTATTGGGTTTAACGTTATTTGTGTTGGAAATTTTTAACGTGCACATTAAAAAAGTCACCATTTTTTGCTTACTCATTTCAAAAAGAAACCTTGGTTTTGGGTCGCTTCAATATGACCGCCACATTGCAGTTTCCATTAATTTCCCGGCGGGTCGAGTTTCATTGTTATCTTCCAGTCGCTTTTTCAGACGTCGTGTGTTACCGTAAAGCGTAAAACGTGACCAGAGTCATCTCGTGGTCATTTGCGGTTTTACGCGACACATTGTATTCGGTTCTACCAACATACTGTGATAGATCTAGAAAAAAAATAAAGTCGTATAAAATGCGGGTGCGGATAAAGCATTTTTTTTCATTTGAAATTCCGATCCATGCTTGTACCTTTCATTGTATTTCTACGTATTTGTACTTCGTGATGAACTCAAAGGTAGACAGGAGAACCAGGCACACCCGTTACGTTAAGTCATACAGCGTCACGTGCTAAGGACGCCGCCGCGAAGCTTGCATCCTGCATGTCTGTTTTTCCGACCGGCAGAATCCCGGCGTCTCGGTAGACCTTCGAGTACTATTCAATGGATGTATTCGGGGAAATAAGGGGGTGCTGGTATAACCCGGAAAGAAACAGCGACAGAATCCTGGAGATACTGCGTGATAGCCATACGTTATACATAGGGAGTGGATATAGAGGAAGTTTATATAAACACATATTAAGAGCGTAAACTCTATTGTGTTTTTAAATGATTTTTTTATTTACCAAGTACCTATTGCGAAATTAGGAATAACGTCAATTTAGATTTCATAAATACATTGTCTTGGAAGTAACACTTTAATGTTAAGTACATATTATACAATATTTATGTATATTCAGCGTAATTTAGAAATATAATAATAGCGGGCTTGCATATTTATTTAGCTATCGTTGACCCATTTCGAAGGTGTTTCAATATGATCGATTCGATTTGATTAAGCACAACTCGCGGTGCCTGCCTGCTTGTTGAAGATCGCATCTCTCACTTGAAAACTTTTCACTCGCAACATTGTGACCCCAGCGTAATACAAACTTGATGATGATGCGAAATTTTTTTCGTCGTCTACATTTCTTTCGTAAAATGCTCTTAATTTATTAATATGTTTTAAAGCCACGCATAAACAAACATTCACATATTCGATTATTTGTCAACTATACGGACTTAAATTATTATAAAATGCATTTCATTATAAGTCCATCTGTCAATTTACTAATCATCTACGTCAATGTCCTTTTCAACTGTTTTACATCCACGCCGCCCCAGAAATAATTGCTTCAATAAAAACTATTATTTTATTTGTAAACAGTTTGTTTCCCTAAAATTGCGATTCAGTATACTACCCCGTACTATAAATATCTTTATTTAACTGGTTACAAATGTTAGAGAATATTAATGTTCATAAATCAAATTCGGGCTACATATTTGAAATGTCAACAACATTTTCTCGATGTATATTTTGGAATAACTCTCCTATCGGTTGAAAAACGAATAACTCTATTAGAAAGAGTTCAACGAAGCGAGCGTGGCAGGTTTGGAATTTAGTCGGAAATTATAATTTATTTACAATCCAGTGGCTTTTATTTTGAAAATGTAACATTTTCCGATACTTCAAAGTTAAATTAATATCATGGTCACACAAATTTTAATTCGATGTTAATTCTAAAAATCTGAAAGCTGTGTATTCGATCGAAATAAGTTAAATTAAAGCGACGCAGAGTAGTTTGAACCATATAAAAAGTTAAAGGAAAAGCGCTAATGCTTGGCAAGCTGTGTTCGAGGGAAGTAGGCTGAAGGTGCATTCAGGTCAGGTGGGCCATATCGATTCCTTTTCGCGCACGACGGGTCGTTCATTCGAGTCATTATGAATGCTCAGCAACATGTTTCATACTTGACGGTGATGAATGAGCAGAACCTATGCATATATTATGTAAAGTTTTCTGTGGAGTACGGTTAAGTTATATACATAAATATATATTGTTTTTCAATTTCTTATTATTACCCTTTTTGAATTTATATGTAATATATTTCGCAATGAATCCACAGCTATTTTTGTATTATGCAGAGGGAATCACGTATTTAAGGACTTACCATCTACAAATATTTAGTCACTCATTTATAATTTGTAACGTTATTTGTTAAGGCAAGATCGAGTATACGTTTACTGATAATGAGCTATACAATAAATGTAAGGTTAGAGATGTAATATACTGTAATATACTGAACAAAATAGATGTATCCGTCGTCAATATTGCAGGACCACGAAACTCGATTTTTGGGTGTATACTTTGTAAAGTATTAATTATACATTATTTTTTTGCAATTTTCTTGCATCATTGGCACATTTTTGCATTAGCACATTATTTTTACACGTTTTATGAACATAGATATATGTCAGTACAAACCTGTGGTAATGATACAAAGAATCACAAGATATAAAACTTCACTTTACAAAGTGACTTAAATCCAAAAATCGAGTGCGTGCTCCGGCAATATTGGCGACGATGCCCGTTAACTTGTCCAGTTCAAAAAAATTATAATAAATTATCATAATACAATAACAGCAAAAAAATCTTTAACTTGTAAAATATGTATTTTATTAGAGTTGCCGTTCGCTGCTCTAATTTTAGTCTTCGATGTACACATGAATTATCGTATTGAAATGTGCAATATACAATCTGTCAAGTATTATTGTTTTATACGATAATGAGTTTTTTAACCATATATTAAAAAATGTAAAATATTTATTAATAATTCGTTTACCCGTGTGACAGTCATAGATTATTGTCGAAAAAACAACCATCTCTTAGAAAATTACGGACAAACTTTTCGCTTATAAACAACAATAATTGGTTTTATTTTTGTCTGCCTCTTCCGTCTTGAAATTCTAAACTTCTCGGAGACTCATTCTTACGCATTCGTTATTTTAGGCTGCCGCATTGAAAACTTCCCTGCGCGTATCAGATTCGTAAAAGTTGTTTGCGTTTGATCCTATACCATACTACTATTGTGGAATGTCATGTACCATCTTCTCCTCTCGAACTTTTATTCCGAGAAAACATCGGACATATATTCAAACTCTTTTATGTTCGTACATAGATATACATTTGATTACATGTTATGTTGAGCGATATCCAGAGTTTTCGATATCCCAACGTGCATACATACTCGTACATGCACGTAATATCATCGTCATAAAATCGAATAGCAAAATATTATTTTATAAGACTTGTTAACGTAACGTTATTTGCATGATGGCATTCCATTGTTTCGAGGTCGCATATCACGACCGCCGTAACAATTATTTACAGAACGTATCCTTCTACACAAACATTACGGTATGCATAATGAGACAATTTACCGATTGTCTTCGGGGCTTGCATTGATTGGTACGAATATGGTGTGATTAATTGCTTTTACACTTGACACCTTACATACCAGAGGGATATCTTCTTCAAATTCCGTGTTCTCCTCGGAGGGCGACAACAACTATGGAGACCGCCGATTCATTGGTCAACTTTGAGCTAAGATAAAATATCTATTGTGTCGGTCCTCTGTTTTATCAATGAGCTGCAGGAAAACTCAAAATGTCGTTGATTAAATAGTTTCTTATAAGCTTAGATAGCTCTGTTCCCCTTAATATTATATGAAAAGAGGCATAGTACCTCTACGATCACGATCAGATATATTTTTTTTGCATCTTTATTTCATCTGAAATAATGATAATGCATTATGCAATCAAATCTTTATATCCATCACTCGATTCGTTGCAAGCATGATGCGTAATTTAAATAAATTTAGTTTCATATTTGAAAGATGAGTCGCTCGTTATTACTGTTTCTAATGAATAATCATATTCGGATGCATTGCGGTATCCGATGCACTTAATGCTCCGTTGCTAAGCACATCAATTGCTCGTCTTTTTTCAAGTGACCTATTACATTTGATGAATTGAAGCGCATTGAATTTTTATAAGTTTTGCTTGTAGCTTGCACTATAAGCGTCAGGGTTTTAACTTCTTCCTCTCACCTTTTAGCCACGATCATGGATTATCACTGATGACGTGATCAGAGAGCGTCTACTCAAATAGGCTTGCCAAAGGAACCTTGGCAGGACTGGCGCGAGTAGGAAATTTCAACTGTAGGCGACTAATTTTTATGGCTGCGTATGACGACTTCTATCCCAGTGAATTCAAAACCTTTGAGTCGTTTCGAAGCAAGCATTTTTAATTTGCGGTTGACAAATATTATCTTTTCAGGATAATTTAATTCTGTAGACATACTAACGAAGGTGTTGACACGCTAGTTTCGTTTATCCTAAAAATCTTAAATATGATAAATGCCGTACATATTTACCGATCGCCGATACGTCGGAATCATGTATTACCCTTTTAGATGTGTATACTTACTTACAAATATGTTCTCAGGTAAAAAAACAGATATATAATTATGACATAATGAGAATTTCCAATAACCAACGATTCAATACAACTTTACGCTTTCAAAATTAAGACTGTAAATAATGTAAAATTAGATTCGTATTTATTGATGTGTTTCTTAGTTCTTATAAATCGTACCAAAAATTAAATATTGTGAAGTAAGTGATAGTGCTCGTTTTAAGTCACAATGACAAAAGTTTCATAAAAGTAAATACGATTTTTCGAGATGTACGAAGTGTCTTGCGTGGCCGGCAACAAAGTCGACGCGGCCTACGCCGTAAAGAGCCTCTCCCAGGCAGCGATGGGCGGCCACCATTCCACGACCCACCATAATCATCACCATCAAACCGGCCACCAGAACAGTCACCACTCATCGCATACCGCTACCAAAAACACGTCCACCAATCAACATTACAACGACAATACGACAGGAAATCACAGAAATCAAGAAAGTCATCACGAAGTTCGCGAGAAAGACAAACGACATAACAGTACAAGGGTAAGAGAACATAAAAAGCAACACCAAACACACGAAGGAGAATTAGGTGATAATTATATACAAAACCGTAATAATGATAAAGATCACGGTGTTAAATCACATGTGCTTCGTCTGCTTTTGAGGAGATCCAAAAGCAGCCACTCGAACCGGAGTTCAGACGTTGATCATAATACGTCTGTGCCTCAAAGACGCCGCGAAGACGGAACCGAAGATATAACCGGTCGCGGTGGAAGAAGTTCGAGTGATGCTGCTACCAAAGTGAGACGAAGGGAATCTGGCGGTGCTCCGGTCGATAGAAGGGTCACGGTGACTGTCGTTGACGGCCTGCCTATGGTAGTGGCTCATCACCATGGGGGAAAGGAGTACGGGACAGCCAGCCATAACCAGTCCAGACATCATCACCACAGGGCGAAGGTAAGGCATTCACACCTGCTTTTACATTACTGTAAGCATCGTCATCGTGGAAACCAACGTCCATACTCATGACATCGCGTTGAATTTAAACTCTATAGTATGCTGTCAAACATTTAGACATTATTAACCATAAACCATGTTGTTGGTGCTAGAAAAAATACGTTTTAGAAACACGTCTTATAATACATACTATACTTCCTCCACTGTGTTTGTTTATCTACATGGTTGTACATGACATGTTTACCTACATGAAGTATGCTCCCGTCTTAGATGTAAAAAACCAACCGCCAGCTTCTTCCCTTCCCTTCATTCACTTACCCATACGCTCACTGCAAATAACTTCCAGTTCCACATTATAAAGATTATATTATCTAGCATACAACCTAACATTTAATAAAAAAGCGTTGCCGCTGTCGTCCAGACGAGTCAATATTTTCTTTCGTCTAACTCACACTCTTCTAGCAATAATCACTTTTATGATAAATTCGCTTCATATATTATATCTTTAATAAAAGTCAATTATAAGCGTACTTATAGTTGAACTTAACTTACTTCAGAATATAGTATCATATCACAACACTTGACTGATGCTTTATTAAAACATAATATCACTGCCTACTAATAGACGCACCAAGTGAAAGCAAATACTCAAACTGGTTAAATAGGTGCTTCAGATATAATGTAATTGGCTATATTAGGCCTTCGTAATCGATTCATACGACAGTTATCTTATTTATACAGTACCTTCACCATTTGAGTAATGATATATGTCACAGCACGTTTTGATTTTTCCATTTATCCTCTTAGATTTTATGCAAAAAAATTTGATTTACTTTTTAGTTTCAGTTGAAAATTTAATATTACAAATCTCTATATAAAAATATACGAAATATTATAACATGTATCATACGCGATTGCTTAGTGTGTTATTCACAAGCAATTACCTGATATTATTCAGATTGCTGTGATTGTTAATATGACGCTTATCGGAAGTATTTTTAAAATGTAATTATTCATGTGTTTACATCATTAGTATTCAAATGTACGTATAAAATACGGCAGTCTCAGTTCTGCCTATTTCAAATGAAGAGTGTAATTATACTGCGAGTATATACTCTTATAATTTATTCTCACCTTATTTAATTAACCTAATGGAGTAGGAAACGCGCTTAAATACAACAATAATATCGTATTTTGTTCATGAAGACGTGAGTAGTATTGTCTAGCCATCTATTTCTTGTATATTATTATCGCAACGTATGTTACGTTAATAGTCCAATGCCATTTACTAGCAGCTTCATATTGTATATTCGATCATTCCATATACATTGTATGGAACGGTCGATTTACAATATAAAATATTCTCTAGGGTTTTATAAGTATACCATCAGACCGACGGTCTCAAAATCTGAATTCAGTGCTCACGATATGCATGTAACATTGCACTACGCACTATAAAAAACGAATTTTTTTTTTTGAGTATCTTTAAAGGTCACCGCGATAAAAGCTCGATTCCTCATTTTCAACGGCTCGTGAATCGGAAATACACATCACAACCTATAAATTTCAGCCAGATAATCGTTTGCCACGATCCGACTCCGAGCACTGGCATATTTTTCTCGATTTTATGCCGGTCGCCTTTTTATGCGCCGCTATGTGGCCGTGCCAACCAACTTGCTAGATGAATAATAAATAAATAGTAATATTCCAGTTGCCCGTTGCAGTGCGGTGCTCCTACCGCAGTTGGTAATAATGACGAGCCCCATACATGTGGCTAAATTTATCAGTTATTTGTGTTAACTTACTGCTCTCATAGCCCCCAGAAAGTTCGTTTATATCACGATTCGACGCTTCCGGACTCATTGAACAATCAAATCGTTTACACAGTTAAGTATACGATTTTTTGGATTCACAATGCGACGGGATTTTTATTTGATAAAATTCGCAAAATAAACAAAACAAAACTGTCGTTGCATTTTCTAATGGTTGCGTGTTTTATTTATTGAACTCGGATAAACTAACTATCCGTTGCAGTGCCTAACAATCAACCCTCTTATTTATACACGTAGTTGATATTGAAATGACTTCATATTACTCGCAGTATAAAACTACCTTTCCGCTTAACAGCACATCTGGATTATCTAATTCCTAAATCTCTGTATTCTGTAGGTGAATTAAACACTACATTAGTTCTTATTTTTTTTATTGGAATCACCATATTTGAATAATGGTTTTAGTAAATGACTAACGACTGAGTGCAGAGCGTAAAATGTCTGTGTTTATATCTTTTATTTTCATTTTTTCGTGCCAGCGAGCAGGTATATCTTGTAACTTGTAATATATCGCTTCGTTAATATTATATCGACGCTACTGCTACAAAAGCGTTTCCGGATGTGGACGGAAGGAAGGAAGAAAAGCCGGCCGTGTTTCCGGGCAGCGTGTCCGTAAATTTCGAGCTGAACGATCGTAAAGCACACCCACTTCGTATAAATGCGAGTGTACAGATCGAAAGGGTGGAAAGAGGAAAAATCGTGGAATTTACTATCAAGTGCACATCTGATGGATGCAAGATATTATACCATCTGTAACTGGTATTATGGTTTTATCTCAGCTGGCTGATTATTTTTTATTCTTCGTTCACCGTTCACGATATTAATTCTGAGCAAAACAGATTTGCTTATAACTCTCACAAACTTGTGAATGTCTTACTATTTATGCCTCTTCAATATCATTACGTGGCCTCAAAGTGAACTTTAATTATAGATTGACAAGTAAAATATCAGTGCAATCTTTTTCTGAATTCCGATTACTTCTAAAATCAGCCGAATCGAACAGAAAATAAGCCTCCGCCGAAATTATTATTTCTTGTGTGATGTATGAAAGTCGCTTTATCACAATTCATCATACGCCGAAGTATAAGGGATTTAACCGGATCACAGCTGCAAGTGTGCGTAGATGATGAATTATTTTCTCTCTGGTGTGTGTTGAAAAATTTAAATTCTCTCGACTTATTGTGTTGTAAATAACTTCCGACTCTAACATCTGCGGGTACAATATGCGTATCGCCAGCTATGCGTGATGCACATTTAAGCGTGCGCCTTTTTTATTCGATTTTTATTAACATTCAGCGTCAACCGTTAATTGAGTCACTTATCACAACTAGAACAAGGCATTCGTAAATAGATATATATTTTAAATGATATCGGAATTAAATCTGACCATGAAATGTATTTTTGTTTCTGTGTTTCACTCAGTGGACCGCCTCGATTGTAGACAGTAGTCTTCTGGCAGGTATGGTGGTAGACCGTAATACCATTTCCACGCGCCCTGGGGATTAAATACCCACATCGTGTGCTGTCTCCTCTTCGTCTGGCGTCAATATTTTAACGCCGTTGTTTTATCATGTCATAGGCATGGGGGACTTCTCCCGCAGCGTAACATAGGTTACACGTGGCCAAGCTTACGATTGTCCTAGACTAGAGATAGTGAAAAATGATTTTTGAAATGGATAAGTTTGTCAAATTATTTTTTCCCTATACTTGAAATCGACTCAACATTTAATATTTCAGTTATTTCCAAAAGCGTCTTTGTATTCCTATGTATACAGGTCAAATCCCACTATAACGAATCACTCTTAAAAGTATAATATAAAGGATCACTGTTTTTTTCGTTATACTGGAAATTCCGTTATTTCGGTATTCGTTATAGAGAGATTTTACATATAATTATTTATTGTGTCTATAGCCATAGCCTACACACGTTAGTACTTATATGATCTGCCAATATTAATAAATGTTTTTTCTGTTATTTTCAGGTAAGAAACAGAGTCAAGAAAATGCCCATATTTCGTGTCGATTTTTTTGTAAGTATATACTTACTGCTTTCCGTGAATTATCATTATATGGTTCGAAACTTCGATTTTAAATAGAAATGGTACTTTGGTTTTTAATTTCCTTTCATTATTTATAAATTTAGACTCGTATTTTTTTCTGCAAACAACTTGGTATCAATATCTGACGGTAAAAAATCACATTTAATTTTAAAATGTCCATTAGAAAAATAACCCAATCTCTTCGAAGGTGAAAACACATTTGCGAACTACAATTATCGGAAAACCAAAAACCATATCGAACTTGCTGAATAAATTTTGTTGCAAACGAAACATGCTCTAATATTAGTAAGTAATTTATTAGCGTAGTAAACATGAGAGCGATTAAATGTTCAACTACAAAAATATGGGTGTACACTTAATTTGACGCGAGCGTGTAATACATATTATATTTTGAAACTGTGACCAGATCTCCTAAATATTATATGAATAATCTCGCCGTTACACAAAGCGTTTATTTTTTCACCCGTGTTATGCGATTGGCTTAATATTTTATGTATTGGTCGATGGGTGCATCAATTTAATTTATTAAATCTGCATGTCTAATATAACCCACTCTGTAGATTTTGTCTTCCCTATTGGACATTAGTTTTCGTTGTTTTATTTTCAACGCCGATGGTTCTCTTATTCGTTTTTTAAAACATCCTGGCCAGTGTTGCAACGAGTAGTCTGCGGTAAACGGCTGCATTTCAATTTATTAATTCCCAATGGAGTGGGAAGAACTGAAGTATTCAGCGCTTCCTCCCTGTCTACCGCGGTAAGTGCTGTGTCGCTGTTTGTCTCCTTGACTTTTAAATACACGATGTTCAGAAACCCACTTTTATTGTTATTATATTTAGTTGTATAATATGATAAAGATAAAAAAATAAAAATCGAATACCGTGCGATCCAAATAATTCAAGAAATAAAAAAAAATGCTAAAAATTATATCGTACTTATTAATCTGCTGCTGTACGAAGGCCGTCCGATCACAGCTCACCTCATTCTTCTCCGCCTGCTGAAAGCAACTGTCACACATTTCCTAAATTTTAATCAGTTCAAATAATGACAAGGTTCCTTATGCATGAAACGTTACGTCAATTAAATCGTTCAAAAAAGTGTGAAGATACTTGGACCTTTCATTGTGCATAAATGCTATCGTCTCCTATCCATACCTCCAATCTCCTTAACTCTTCAATGTGGACGACACACACGTGTGTGTCCATTCAAATGATATAACCATTTGCCCAAAACGGGTAACGTGTTAGTACAGATTATAACATAGCTAAGTGTTGAGTTAATACGTTTTGATCGGTGAGCAGCTGTTCAAGTGATTCATTCATTAAAAATAAATCCCGATTTTTTTTATACTTTTGTCATTGTCCTCGTATTCCACCAATATCTATGTCATTTGTATCGACATCGTTTTTTTCTGCATTAAAAGTGTTAGCTAAATATTTCGGAAAAACCGGATGCCATTTTGGTTGAAGAGATTGTTTGTTCGCTGACACTCGATAATAATGAGATAGAGCGATTTGTTGTTAAACTCAGTGACACGACAGTAATTAACAGATATTACAATAAAGCCAATCAAAACTTGTAACAAGTCTGACAGTTCACATACAACATGCTACAGTGTGTTCTCAATTAACCAGTCTGATGCCGGAGAGGAAGGGGCTGTATAACTTAAAAAACACGGATAATCCGAATTATTATAAGTATGGATAATTTACCATTACTACCGTTAAATAATTTTCTACTTACCTGTAATATCGTTTTGCTTCATATTACCATGTACTTAAACAACATCAAAAAATTGAAGGGTTTGGCTTAGTTATGAAAATTTTCACGGGTTTTAAAATTTAAAATGTAAAATCAACATTGCACGGATAATCGAGAGTATGCATCATTATCATATTTGGGAAATCTGTTTGGTGCGAAAAATCCAATCTTTAGAAACTTAGAGAGAATAGTATAAAATATTGTGCGCATTACAAAATACTAATCTATCAACTTGCCAGTGTTCGTTCAATAGGGAGTTTGGTGGTTTACAAGTTATCTGACAAACCAATGTGTCATAACCGTAAGCTATATTATATAGCATTCATTATTGCAGATATAAACTTCATTAGCGAATGTTTGATTATTGGTTAGGTTTTCTTTAAACAAAAGCAAATTTATAATTATACCGTACACACTAAAGACGATAAACTGTCCGTCGTTAGTAATTTGTCGAGCGAATAACATAATTTTATTGTATATTTCATTTCGCAACCCTTTGTCGTATCACCAAAACAAAGACACCCAAACTGTACGCGCATTTATAACCGCATAAATGTTTTATATAATATGTATGCCGATAATATTTTCGTACACCTGGAGTATGTATATTTATTTATATGCTTGTACGAATCTAAAGAGCCATAAGATTTTCCCCTGCTTTGTTCAATCACTTGTTCACCAATTACTATGTTTTATCAATCTGTTTAATGGTTAACTAAATCTTTCTTGGAGGGTGATTTGGTTTTAATAGCAATTCGTATATTATTATCCATACTATTAAATTTCGCGTGAAAACATTCATAGATCGCGATCCATATCATTTATTACGAACATAATGTACCAGTTGTTCATTATGAATGCATTACGGAAAACCGGTCTAAATTATAGATTATTATAATTAATGTCTGATGATGATGACTCGATAATCTCAGTTGTCGGATTCGAAGTGATTCAAATTAATGTATTTCACCTTTTAAATGATATTTTTTTCTACATCGTTTTATTGTAAAATACGTCGCTTCAGAAGAGAGATTCGAATTTTTTATTTCAGATTTCATGAAATTTCTACTAGTCGCCCATATACATAACATCGGCTGTGGAAAGGAAAAAGGGCGTAACCCACACAACAAATTTTACAGTAGGTACAAAAAACGTATACATATTTAATGATTTTGGGTCATAGTCGAAATATTAAATAGAAACAACCATAAAGTGCACGAAGACTAAAACCAGTATTTTATTTACTCGATATGAATTGAATTAATACTGTAAATGATTTATTTAAGGAAAACTAATAAAATCGACGTGGTGGAAGTTCTTTTTCCTGGTCGCTAATTTAACATACCTTCCTTTTTTGGAACTTAAAAGCCAAAATTAGATATTAAATTGGCATTTTCAGATTGCATCCTTTTGATAGAACGTGCATTAAGTTGTGTACGTTGTGAATATCGGAAAAAACTAAGGGTTACGTCCCTTTTCCTTTTCACGGTCGATATAATACTTCGCAACACATTGCATTTTATGTTGATAGGTAAATAAGGTCCTTAGGAAAAGTAATGCTTGCCATATCTATGGAAATCGATTAGATGAAAACTGTAGGATGCGTTGCGGTGTTTCGCATACAATGTGGATGTCGTTAGCAAAAAGATCCCGGCTTCCATATCCAGTCGGAATCGATATGTCTTACGAAATTACCATTTAAAAAATGTCCGTGGCTCAGAAGAGCATCGTTGAACTTTGATGACGGTGGACATGAAAGGTTTACGTCTTTCCGTCCCAACTGGCTGTCCGGATGGACGCATAAAACGGTAGTAAATATTATGAGACGCGGCCTCACCTATAAACCTATACAATATAATGTAGTATAAGACATCGCGACGTCGTTAAATGCCAGACACCGTGTATGTCTATCTATGTTTTGGATCGAAACATTAATAAAGTAACTAAAAAAGTTATTTAACGTTGTATATATTTTTTTAACTGTGTATCTTACTCGCATACTTTTTTGGGTAATCCAAACTACAATAAATTAAATATTGAAATATGGATAACTTGCCTCACTGTAAATTAATATTTTATAAATTTATTTTTTCTCGTCTTTTTTGGCTTACTTTTAATATTAATATTATACATTTTACTTCAGAAAAATATGGTTTCTCGATTTTTTCAACTTGGAGTAATATTGTATGGGCATGTTCTAAACAATTCTCGTGAAAAATTATCTTTGAAGACGTCTTCACATTACGGAGATCCATATATTCCGCTTTCGGAGTGGATACATTTGGGGAAAACATTGTCTATATAACTAACTACCTTGCCAGAATTATGTTTTCTTATTTTTGAGCTGCATCCTATTCCGTGTGTTTTTAGATAACTCTGTAACCACATTATTTTCTAAAGTTTCTTGTTTGTTTGTTGTTTTTTTTTTTACCATAAATTTCAATACTTAAAGGGTATTTTTAGTCACGAAAAATTTCTCTAACAATTGTTTTAATAAATATTGTTTCAGCATAATGCATAATGCCGGGTAATCGAGAGTAGTCTCCTCCTGCCACATGCATTATTTTTGAAAGTGTCATCTTCAAATAACGCGTCTGAGAATAGTTTTCTAGAATTCGTCGAAATCGCCCCTAAATTGATTTTATAAATACATTCAGGCGGAAGGTACATGCACCCAATTCAGTGGTGGACTGAATAATACTAATGTAATATTACGTTATTTTATGTGTGTTATAACGACATCAACGGCATCTGTCGGCCGAAACGTGTTACACTCTAGCGATATCTGCATTATCAAGGTTTGGATAACGGATAAAAGAAAACGTCACAAAATGTATTTTTTTATCGTTTTCGATATATAGCTACGAAAACCTTCGGTAGGCGTAAAGTCCGCCATCTTTCTCTGTCAGATAAGTAAAACTGGTTTTACGTTAATAGTACAGCTCTCTGAACGCTCATGAATATTTTTATAATTAACGCCATTTCCCCCATACTTAGACTAATGACATCTTAATTTTTTTTTTGAAAAATGCTATATACAATATGAAGATGGGATTGAAGATATTTTAACGGTTTTTACAAGCCATTGATATTTATCATTATCTTAACCCCCCAATCAACAAATAGCTGACCAATAAAGTAACAATTAATTACCATTTATAAATATATAGCTGATCAACTTTTTATTTAATCGAGTAATATATTTACTTTTATCTTTTATACTATTATATCGCACGTTATCACCTTATAGTATCAATACCGTTATCATTTGCTCATTATCATTTCTTATAATATTATGTACTTAAAATATTTAATCTCTAATTTCAATTTGTATATTATGTAGTGGAAAAATTTGATGTATTTCTAAGCTGGATTAGCATACGTAAGTTATTCAATATCCAGCATGACAATAATCAATGAAATCTTCCTTGCGATACGTCAACGTCTATTAAATAAAATCTAATATTTTTGTTCTCGGTCTTAACTGAATTTGTAGTTAATGGACACATTGCACAGTCACTTAAGGCTGACAGGTGGTATACTATACATAGAATTACAATAAAAGTTTATATTTATTTTGGTAATAGTTGTTTGGGGTTATCAACGCATCGAGAGCGCTTATAGCTCGTTGTCCAAAACACATTTCAACATTTGCAACTCATTGCTGACGGTAATTTCATAGTTTGCGAATTAAACTGCGCCTTGTATACAATTGTTCAAAAAATGTTTTTTTTGTTTTCGCTTGAACGGCGTTTGTGTATAATTGTGTATTTTCGTAAAGGTTACGATGTCACCAATGTGACAGCTGTTGCTCGGATAGAGACCCATGTTTGCTTGCTATCACAATATCAGTACATAAGTCATCACAAGTACAGGGCCGCTCTAAGATTTGATGGGTAAATAAAACAACAGACGACCAGGATTGGAAAGCAAAACGATTGGCTTCGTTCGTTTTATAAGTAAATCGATGACAATCTATAATAATTGTTTATTCACAACAGACATGGAGCTGTTTCGTATGCGTTTATGTGTATGTATGTCCAATAAAACGTGGAAACCGTTTCCATCTTATAAGGGTTCGAGTTACCAATCGCAATTTGACTGTATCAAAATGACAACAAACCATAACATAATTTTCCCAATCGATATGAATTACAGATAGATATTCCAAAAAGTTTTACTCCCAACATCTAACTTCCTAGCAATTTCTGTACGTATGGTCGAATGTACACCTGTGAATGATTTATTTTGCTATTATTGGTCATAATTTTAATTTCTGTATCGATACAGACCTTATCAACAGATCGAGAGGCCAAAATATCAAATTAATATTATGAAACCTGACAAAATTAAAGTTATTCAATCGAATATTATCATATTTTAATTTGGCATGCTGAGAATATTACAAACTATTGATATAAAACATCGTTTCTCAGATGACCCTCTGGGAGAAGCCACAGAGAACTTCAAGGGAGGTACAAACCGAAAGTTGCTTATTGGGGAAGCGTACCAAACTTAGGTTAGGCACAGACGGGATAAAATTCAAATTAAATATATATTACACTTTTGGACAACATATAAAAACCGTTGTGTTCCTTATATTACAACAACAAAAATCTCGATCGAAAATCGTAAACGGATGAGGTACGGAATTTATTTTAGCCCAAAAGGTTAAGAAACTTTAGTTTAAAGCATTCACAGCATGGCGTGTAATAAAAACGAGATTTTAAAAAACATTCAAACCATATAATAATCATTAAAAAAATAACAGTAAATAAATATCGACACATATAATATAAATAAAAAAAAAAAAAAATGATTCTTCCGAGAAAGTCGGGACAAATCCTATTCTAGAAAATCGCAAAAATCATGAATACAACTCCATTCTTATTTCCACATTGCTATAGCTATCGTAGATATTCAGTTCATACGGCAGAGATAATTGGATACTATTCCAATCACTGGTGCTCATTATTCCGTACATTTTTTTCATTTACTCACCAGTGTGTCAAAATCTTCATTACTTTTTTCAACGGTTTTTTTAATATGCGTATTTTCAATCAACCGAAATACGTGTAGGAGTTCTTGCTCTATGGTTCTCTAGTGCTATTATTACTGGACAGTCGTGCACTGGACACATTTAAAAATAATTACTTGTATTGATTCAGTTTCACGGTAATTCATTCTCAATTAAAAGAAACGAACAAAGTAGGTGAAAAATATTGAAAGTAAATCGTTCATTATGCAGTAAGTTTTAATACAGAATAAGTACTAAAAAATTGCGATTGAGGTTTCTACACATATATAAGCAGCGTTAATACAGCACTGTTCCGCGCTGCCGTGCGTTTTTTGATGACCTCTCTCTTTATCAAAATGTAATTAATTTTCTCTTGTATATAAAATGTTTCTAATGTGCATTTTTGACAGTCGCCAACACAGTATATAAAATATTTTTCCGGAATAAATGTGGGTGTCGTTAGCCATTAGCGCGATTCGTAACGATCCAGCGGCCATTAATATTATTTTTGCATCTCGTCTACGACTGGATTTTGCTTAACTAAAATATTCCTGATACTTGAAGTCTTTTGTCTTATATTTTTATTAAAAGCTTTAAATGAGGATGGTTTGTGTCGGTGAAGTCTTCTCATTGCTACATGATTGCCATTTCTATCTAACCAATACCATTTTAGCACTGTCTCACTTCCGCACATTATTCTGTAAAATACGTACATTAAAAATAATAAATGGTCATATTTCTTCAATAATAATCTAAAGCACACTACTTCAATCATAATAACATATTTAGTGTATTAACACTACCCCTCTAATTCAGCACATATCGCCAGAAAAATGAAGATTATTCAGCCCACAATCGGCTAAATCGGACATAGGTAGTTTTCACGGTGTTGGAAATGTTTTAAGGTGCGCCAATATAGGTATAGAATTTCCGGAATATCGAGTGTCAATCCCACGCCGAAATATTGCCGCTTTGCTCGCTGCGAGGCCAACAGCACTGCAGAAGCAAAATAATTATTAATGTATTAAGTATTATAATATTTTATTATTAATTATTCGCGAGTGCCTCCCGTCTGTCGTTTGCACCATATAGGAGTGGGCACGCCAGCCGCATTAGACATTTTCTTGCAGTTATAAATTTTTTAGCGCTCTCTTTTTGTTCAACAAATACTACAGATTATATAATAATAAATATTCGTGTTTTAAACAGGTAAAGCACTTCCAAAACACTTGCGACATTGAGTGTAGAAACCATAATATTTAAACGCCCCCGTCGAACTTCTGTCTGGCGTATTAACCCTGATGATGTTCATGTGTTTCACCAATAAACCGTGTTCAATATCCGCTGCTATAATATATTCATTTCAGACAGCGAATGCAATAAGGAAAAATATAATTGAGTGTCCATCTTATATTTTTCCTCTCATGTACCGACTGCATAAAATGTTTGATATTTGTTGTACTCCCACGTCTGCTGTCTTCTTAATTTCTGTGCGAGCGGTCAATTGTTTTTGCCGATTTTGAAACCTTAGCTTCAGGCTGTTGCGTCCTATGAGCGGTGACGTCTTTCGCCCTTGTTCGAGTGTCCGCCCCTTCTTTGCGGTTACCTAAGCCTTGCGTATTTCCACTACACAGCCCAGTACACTGATACAGTCTCAGAACCGAGAACGTAATACTTAGGTTCGATCTCATTATCCAATACATTCATCGAGAATGTTGCATAATGTAATTTGTAATGAGCGTTTTTGTCAGGCTTCTTTATAGCGAGGCGTCTTTACCAGGCGATATTTTCACAATTATATTTTATCTCGGTGAACAATATATGCAGAACTAAAGAAAACGTGTCACTGAACATATTTGATGGGATCTTACAATTTTAAAATACCGAATAGTTTTCTGTTGTATTAGTGATTGTATGATAGGCGATATGTCAGGTATTGTATTGTAAATACAACATTAAGCATTCATTCCAACAGAAACAAATATTTTATTGTATAGGGACTATCCCATATACAATAGCTTTACAAAGTGACAGATCCATCTAGTTTTTTAGTAATTTCATTCTTCTTCTTCTATATCCGCTGCCTATTTGGAGCATATGGACACCAAGTGCCGTCTCAAAGAATCCCTGTCACCCGGCAGTATTCTTGCGTCGTCCCAGGTCATACCTGCATCCCATACATTCCATAGTAGATAGTATTCAGCGGCCTACGAGGACGCCGACTACCGGTCGGCTTGAAAAATGGGCAGGTCAGGTTCAGACTCTCGAGGCATCCGCAGTATGTGCCCGAGCCAGGTCTAAAATCTCAGCATCACTCTGTCAGTGATAATTGTCCGCATGGCCCGTTCTCTTATTTTCTCATTTCGTAGTAATATACCTTTAAATTATACAAACATGAAGTTTACGCCTCCGCAGAAATAATCCATTTTGTTTAATGAGATATTTGGAGAGGATTACAAATTCATTCAATATTTAAGAAGGCAACTCATTATACTAAACTGATTATATCTGTTTATTTATTGATCCCATCGAACGTATTACATCCTATTTATCGTATGTCAATGAGTGGGAGATGGAAAACTGCCCAACTCACCGTTGATCTTTCTATCATTGACCGCCGAGAAACATTTGTATATTCAAACGGAGTGATGAGTATATATAATATGAAATGAATTATTTTCTTATGGGTGTTTAAATGCTAATAATTTATTCAGATTCTTAGACACAAATCATAAAGCAGACGCATTGTATATTTACAAGTTACCATGAGTCATTTAATGATCGTAATGTTTTATCATTTATCTTTTTTTAAGAAATTTGTAGTCTGCTACCTTTAGTCACTCATTGTCAACTTCGTCTAATTGTATTTTCTTTTTCTTCCAGGTAAACATCTCAATCGATTTTATCGGTAACAGTTCGTGTTTGTCAAAATGTCTACGCTTTTGCTGTCACACATTATCAAAAGTTCAAGGTTTGTCCATTATTTGAAATAGTAATCAAAGCATACAACGTTCGTCACCGGAAACATCTAGTATATTTTTGCGGTTTAACTCGCATTCAAAAAGTGTATCGTGTACGTATCTACTTTATTTTACACATTATTTTTGTAGCGTGTCAACAATATTGAAAAAGCAAAAATGAAAACAATAACTAATTCTCAAACTAATTAGTTGATTATGTGAATGTGATTGTAAAAGGAGATTGTCGTCTCTGCGATACTCTTTCTTTTATTCTTGTACTGGAGTACGAATCCAAGGAAAATAATCATTTCGTGTAGCACGAATACCGACCATTTAATCTCAGTGATCCGCGTTGATCCATTAAACTCGCTGATTTTCTTCGCCATCGCCCGTAATAGTTTTAATTCCAATACGCCCACAGGCCAATAGCTGATCTCCGGATTTCAGGAACGCCCTTATCGAATATCATTTTAACCCATTAGTCAGTCACAGTTTTACGCTTCACGGTCATGTGAAAATTGATTCATAATCCCGACACCTTGATACAGTACTCGAATACGATAAATATTAAATGTTACAGACGAAAACTTACATTAAACAATAATTTATCGGTTTAATTGTATTGTGATAATTGTATTCAATTGTGTACTCCCATAACGCAAAAACAGGTCATACAAAGTAATGTTTTATAAACGTATATTATTTTAATAAATTTGATGTATAAAGTGCAATGCTCTCAATTTAACTACCGGCTAATCATTTAAAATAAAACTTGCAAGGATATTTTCATGATTTATTTTAGTGTCGAAATTTTGACATTACATGAATTATTTTTAAATCGTCCACTGGCCGGGTTTGTGTCCTCGCTTATGTCGGCCGTTCAGCTTTCTGCTGAGATTTTCATGCATTAATCTGCCATACATTATATTGCATGCGGAGGTCGGCCCGACAATGAAATCTATACTAGCGATATGAATCACACCTGCACCGCTACTATTCCAACCGATAACAAATGTTTTATTGAAAGCGAAGGTTTACGTTTTTATTATCTTAAATGTATTCTCGCGTATGGAATGAAAAGTTATTCAGTTTCAATTTTGTTTTCAGTTCGTTTTCCGTTCATTGGTCCGTTACTCTTCTAATGTTACGTGTTTTTTCTTATGTACCGTATTGATGAACGATATAAATATCAATTCCTTGTGGCCGAGAGATAACCTCGCGTGCTTTGGTGCCGGAGTTGCGAGATCAAACCCGTGGCTGCTGAATTTCTAATAATACAAAGGTACAGAACTGGATGCCTGATGTGTTGATTGACTGAAAATCAATTCTCGTGAAAAAAACTGTCAGTACAATTATTCACACTGTAAACTTTCATATATTCCCATGTCTGAAATGGTCATCTTCATACACTGAAGATGAATATTTTTTAACTATATTTAGACAAGTATTCCGTCTCGTGAGTAATGTGGTCATTTTCAGTAAAAATATGCAAAATATGAGACATGTTCAATAGTGTCCCTCTCTTCGATGGAGGGAAATACACCTACCCAATTTAGGTATTTAATGTTTTGAATCACTGAAATAACCAACCACATCGCTATGAGTCAGCGGCATCCGTAAAAATCGAAGGTTTTTGTTATTTCGTGAATCGCCCCGGCGGTTTTTTTTCTCCATATTCAACCGGTTTATTCCGGTAGTGTGTTGGATGATGTGCTAACCGCGTGCTTCGGCGTTTGCGCTTAGTAGTAAGTTATTCATGTGAGACGTCACCTCAGGTGGCAGGCAGAACAAAATTCGATTTTGTAATTGAATTAAATACTACCAATCGAAGAAATGTATATTTGTTTACATTGCTAAGAATAAGTCGCCGATGTTTTTAATATTATACATTCGCGTTCTATCGTATTATGTCGCCCGCGATGAAATTATCAAAGTTAGCGACAGACATAGCTTAATCTGACAAATGGTTTGTCCTGAATACTTCCGATTGATTACCATCAAATATAAACGGCGCAAGCAATATGACTAGGCCTTTGAAATTCCTAGAATATTGTAGTGCTGAATTAAATATTAATCAATAAATTATTATCTATTTTTTTGTGAATTCTTTTTATGTGCTATGTGAATCATACGATCATTCGGCGGCCAGCGTGTAAATAAGTGCACTCTATGATACTCATACACCTACTGCAGTCCGGAGACTGATGTTTAAAATTGAGGCAGGCCACATGAGTATGAGATATAATATGGGCCTATCGATCAGACTGGCAACAGCCTCGATCCTAATCATCGTCTTGGATGTACAGTCCCCGAACTGCAGGCGGACTGTAATTGTATGGGGTAAAATTTGACTGTACTAAACTAACTTCATGTTATTTAAGATCGCACGAATTTACAATTATTTCTTCGGTTGCCTGACATTGACGTATCGTAACGCGAAAGTCGAAAATGACGATAAAAAGGAACGGAGCAAACACGTCAAAACCAATTCTAATGAAGCTAGCGTAGGTCTCGTTTAATTAATAAAAAAATAACGGGATCAAATCAGTAAACTGAGTTCCATGCCTGCGGTCGAATCCGTTAGTGGTCTGAATGCTAAATCTCTATCTAATATGTGCCTTCTAAAAATATATTGTTGTGTCATATAGAAACCTCAATTTTGAATATTTGCAATATACAATGTGTGCGTTAATAGTATACTTAAGCCATACGTGATGTTATACATGCACGTATATCCGAATTCAAGTAATATTTATTGTAATTTTATTTTATTGTATTGCACCGTAGTTTTTAGTCGAAAGTGAAGGTTCTGCTGATTATGTGATGAATCATTTTTGAAAGTGAGAGCGCCCAAAGTCTACCGCCTTAATTTAATTCGCATACATTTCAATTAAATATAACAATAGAATACTAATTATAGAGTGGTTATTTCGCATACTTAACCGAATATACTACCTGTTTATGTGCTAATTAAGTATGATATATTTCAAATTAATTGACAGTGTAATATTTTTATACTAAAATTACATAAAATATTAAGCGACCTCGGTTTTTTTAACAGTTTCAAATAAATTTCACGCAGAGCCTACAATTTGATGCACGCGTTGATACTTCCTAAAACCTGATTAGTTAGATAGGTGTGAGCATGTATTGATAAAACATAAAATTTAATTTGGTTGAAAAACTTTGACTAACATTATAAGCTTCGAAATATTTATTTCAATATTCAATTATGATTCGAAATTCGATAGCTGTCTTCCTCGTTCACGACGTGCATTTATCATTTCTATTTAATTCTACAGTTTAATTTCTTAAAGCATCTGAACTTCTTCTTCTTCTTCCATGTTCGCTCCCTAAGTGGAGCATATGGACACCACGT